>SEYY01000722.1:105983-172409 GCA_009176605.1 Armadillidium nasatum
CATCATCGTCATCGGCAAAATCGACATTTTTTCTCCATCGTAATCGGCAAAATCGGCATTTTTTTTCTATCGCTATCGTCAATTTTCTGCCAATTATCCCGATTACTTACTTATATCGGCTTTTAAATATCTCTCTACTCCACCTTTTCTGTTGAGAGTGAAAGGCTGCTTAGTATGTATTATATATATATATATATAATATTATATATATTATAAATATATATTATTACGTATATATATATATATATTATATATATATAATATATATATATATATATATAAGTGATGGGACGTTTAATCATCATCGTCATCGGCAAGATCGACATTTTTTCTTCATCGTAATCGGCAAAATCGGCATTTTTTTTCTATCGCTATCGTCAATTTTCTGCCGATTATTTTCCCGATTAATTTACTTATATCGGCTTTTAAATATCTCTCTACTCCACCTTTTTCTGTTGAGAGTGAAAGGCTGTTTAGTAGTGGGGGCGAAATCGAATTACTCCAGAATCTGGAGAAAAGATTGCTTCTGCATCACAATTTAAGAACTTTAAATTTAAAGTATTAGAATTTTGCATATATGTCCAGGTTCTCACAAAATAAGATTTTTAAATTCAATGTTCTGAAGATAATATATATATATAATATATATATATATATATATATATATATATATATATATATATATATATATATATATATATATATATATATATATATATATATATATATATATATATATATATATATATATATATATATATATATATATATATATATATATATATATATATATATATATATATTATATATATATATATATTATATATATATATATATATATTATATATATATATATAATATATATATATATATATATATATATATATATATATATATATATATATATATATATATATATATATTATTTTTTTTTTTTTTTTTTTTTTTATGTCTCCTCCGGTGGGCAAAGGCCAAGGCCTACCAATATCCACCAGAGTTGGGAAGCAATCGGAAATCATGGTCGCTAATGGCCGACGTGACCCGATACACGGCGTTTAAAAGTGTGCAAGTCAAAGGAAGTTGGGAAAACAGATAAAGGGAGTGTGTTCCAGACTTTACCAGTAGAGTACATGTAAGATTGAGCATAGCGGTTAAGTCTGGGGTCGGAGAGTTGGACAGAGAAAGGATGAGACTGTGTAGAAAGACGTGTCGCACGAGCCCTTCTCAGTGGAGGAGGTATGCGACGTGAGAGTTCAGAAGAGCAATGTCCGTTGTAATAGCGATAGTATTAGAGAGAGTGACGCAACAATTCGACGGGAAGAAAGAGATTGGAGAGAGTTAGTAAGAGCAGGAGAGTTGATAAGACGAAAAGCCCTAGACTCCACCTTTTCAAGATGAGCTGTATGTGTGGAACCACCCCAGATATGCGAGGCGTACTCCATACAGGGGCGAACAACACCCCTATACAGAGCAAGCAACTGGGGTGGCGTAAAAAAACCACGAAGGCGCACAGAACACCCAACCTCTTAGAAGCTTGTTTAGAGAGAGAAATAATGTGATCTTTCCAAGAAAGATCACGAGAAAAAGAAACACCGAGAATATTGAGAACAGATGAAGGTTTGAGTTGAGTGTTTTCGAAGAAGATGTCATAGTTGTGTGGAAGATTGTGTCGAGTAGAAAGATGGAGGAATTGAGTTTTTGAGGCATTGAAAACGACCATGTTTTCTCTGCCCCAATTTGAAATACGAGAAAGATCAGAGGTCAGTTGCTCCAAGGCAATCCTTCTTGCGTCTAATAACTGCTGTTGGGAGGGACGTCTTTCAAATTGAAAGGAATAATGAAGGGTGGAGTCATCAGCATAGGAGTGTATAGGAGACGAAGTAATAGAGAGAAGATCATTGATGAAAATTAGAAAAAGAGTTGGAGAAAGGACAGATCCTTGAGGAACACCACTATTTATAGATTTATAGGAGGAACGGTGGCCGTCTACAACAGCTGCTATAGAACGACCAGAAAGGAAATTAGATAGGAGGTCACAGAGAGAAGGATAGATTCCGAAAGAGGGAAGTTTGGAAATCAAAGCTTTGTGCCAGACTCTATCGAAAGCTTTCGATATGTCTAGCGCCACAGCGAAAGATTCACCGAAACCCCGAAGAGCGGAGGACCAAGAGTCAGAAAGTAGGGAAAGAAGATCACCAGTAGAGCGTTTCTTACGAAAGCCATACTGGCGATCAGAGATAAGATTAGAAGAATTGAGATGTTTCCAAATCTTCCTGTTAAGGATAGATTCGAAAACTTTAGAAAGAACGGAGGTTAAAGAAATTGGACGATAGTTAGAGGGTTGAGAAGGGTCCCCCTTCTTCGGCACAGGTTGAATGAGAGCACGTTTCCAGCAAGAAGGGAAGGTCGAAGTAGAAAGGCAAAGACGAAATAGTTTACCAAGGCAGGGTGCAAGCTCAGAAGCACAAGTTTTGAGAACCGCAGGAGGAATACCATCAGGACCATACGCCTTCTTAGTGTTAAGCTCAGAGAGAGCAGAAATGACATCTTTAGAAGAAATTACAATGTTAGGCATAAATGAGTTGGAGGGGGTTGAAGGAGGAGGAATAGCTCCGGAATCGTCCAAGGTAGAGTTAGAGGCAAAAGTTTGAGCGAAGAGTTCAGCTTTAGTAGAAGGTAAAATGGCAGTTGTGCCATCAGAAGATACTAGAGGAGGGAAAGAGGAAGAAGCAAAGTTAGAGTTGACATTTTTTGCGAAATGCCAGAAAGGGCGAGATGAAGAAGAACCAGAAAGATTATTGCATTTGCGGCGGAGAAAGGAGTTTTTGGTATCTCGAAGAATAGATTTTGCACGATTCCGGGATGAAATATAAGTTAGCATGAGTTTCAGGAGTTTGAAGACGACGGTAATCCCTGAAGGCAGTATCCCTGCGGCGGATAGCGCGAGAACAAGCAGAGTTAAACCAAGGTTTGTTAGGTTTAGTAGAAGGGAAAGAATATGGAATGTACGCTTCCATGCCAGAGAGAATCACCTCGGTTATACGCTCTGCACACTCCGAGGGACCCCTCCCACGAAAGCAATAATCATTCCATGGGAAATCAGAGAAGTACAACCGCAAGTCTGACCAGTTAGCAGCACCGAAGTGCCACAGACGTCTCCTCGCCGAAGGCGGGGGCCGTTCTTGCGGAAGACTTGAAGAGACAGAACAAGATACAGAGATAAGAAGGTGATCGGATGAACCCAGAGGAGGAAAGAGTTTAACAGTATAAGGAGAAGGATTAGAGGTTAAGAAAAGATCAAGTATGTTGGGTTCATCACCAAGACGGTCAGGGATACGGGTAGGGAGTTGCACCAACTGCTCAAGGTTGTTCTGGATAGAAAAGTTGAAGGCGAGTTCACCGGCTGGAGATTGAGAACTAGATGAAAGCCATTGGCGGTGGTGAACATTGAAATCACCTAAAATGATGATTTCAGAGAAAGGAGAAGAGGATAGAATGTGCTCTATTTTGGAGTTTAAATAGTCGAAGAATTTTTTATAGTCAGTAGAATTAGGAGATAAATAGACAGAACAAATAAATTTAGTAGTAGAATTGCAAGAGAGCTTAAGCCATAAGGTAGAAAATTCATGAGACTCCAAATCAGAGACACGAGAGCAAATAACATCGTTGCGCACATATGCGCAACAACCGCCTTTGGCTGAAAATTGAGGATAGAGACAGTAGGAGGTAACAGAATAAGGTTTGCTGTCAGCACACTCAAGCACCTGAGTTTCGGTTAAAAATAAGAGATGAGGTTTAGAAGAAGAGAGATGGTGTTCGACAAAGGGGAAATTAGAAAAAAGACCGCGAATGTTGCAGAAATTAATGAAAAAAGAAGACCGTGCATCGGGGCAAGCCGGATGCCGGGTCATGGCGGCACCATCCCCATCATCGGAGGCCGCCAACTCCCAAGTGATGATGGGGTGAGGGGTGGAGGTTGAGGGGCATTCTTTGGATGCCGCCCCTCTAAGCATCTCCGAGGCAGCTGTTGGTTTCGCCATTTTATTTTTTGTTTGTTTTAGGTAATGTAAGAGTAAGTGCATGTAAAATGTGGGAACATGTGAAGAATTGGGGTGGAGAGGTAGTTGGAGCATAGACACTCCAGTGTGAGGCGGGGGTACGCTAGAGAACCCCCTGAGAAGGTGAAACGCGAAAAGGAACGAACCAAAGGGCAACGGAGTGAAACGGAATAGTCTAGCCCATCCTATCACTCCGTGGGTTATGCCCAATGGGGGGTACTTGCATCGCTTCGGACGGCGCTACGTCCTCCCCCTATATATATATATATATATATATATATATATATATATATATATATATATATATATATATATATATATATATATATATATATATATATATATATATATATATATATATAGTATATATATATATATATATATATATATATATATATATATATATATATATATATATATATATATATATATATATATATATATATATATATATATATATATATATATATATATATATATATATATATATATATATATATATATATATATATATATATATATATATATATATATATATATATATATATATATATATATATATATATATATATATATATATATATATATATTATATATATATATATATATATATATATATTATATATATATATATATATATATATATATATATATATATATATATATATATATATATATATATATATATATATATATATATATATATATATATATATATATATATATATATATATATATATATATATAATATATATATATATATATATATATATATATATATATATATATATATATATATATATATATATATATATATATATATATATATATATATATATATATATATATATATATATATATATATATATATATATATATATATATATATATATATATATATATATATATATATATATATATATATATATATATATATTAGCTGGTGAAGAAATTTGTTCTGGAAACGGAAAATGCGATTGTGGAAAGTGTGAATGCAATGAAACGTACACAGGAAAGTATTGCGAAGAATGCCCGGTAAGAAAGTCAATTTTGAATTTTATTCAAAATGTTTTTTTCTCAAAATTAATTAAAAATACAAGATATTCAAATAAGTTCTAAAACAATTTTAATGTAGCTATTTACTAATAAGACATTGTAAACATATTTTATTAGATTAATTATAAATACGTTTTTCAAGGCCTGCGAAGCAAGCAAATGCTCAGAATTTCGTCCTTGTGTTCAGTGTGTTGTTTGGAGAAGTGGAGAGCTTAAAGGGGAGCCCTGCAAAAATTGCACCTACAAGAATATTCCCAGAGTTGATGATCTTGAACGTAACTATACTTTTTATTTATCATTATATTATTAATATCCTAAGTGGTATGTGCGTAAAAACATTTGGGAATAATAATACAATATAATAAGTAAAATATCGACAATTATTTTGCTTCTCCCTCTTTTCCTTCTTTATTGCCCTAACGACTTCAAATTTGTCTTACCTTCTACTAAAGTTCAATTGCTCTTCAGAACCCATTTTAGAAGACTACACCATTAGTTATCTTCTCTTTTCCTTTCCTCAAATATATCATGCCAAACGTTAGTACTTTTCTAATGCACACACGGTATTACGCATTATATATATATATATATATATATATATATATATATATATATATATATATATATATATATATATATATATATATATATATATATATATATATATATATATATATATATATATATATATATATATATATATATATATATATATATATATATATATATATATATATATATATATATATATATATATATATATATATATATATATATATATATATATATATATATATATATATATATATATATATATATATATATATATATATATATATATATATATATATATATATATATATATATATATATATATATATATATATATATATATATATATATATATATATATATATATATATATATATAGCTTATAGACGCCAGAATCAGAAGTTATGCATTCATGAGGATGAGGAAACCGGTTGCCACTTCTTGTTTACTTATAAATACCTCTACGAAGAAGACAAGTATGAAATTTACGCTGAACATGAACAAAAATGTCCAGAACAAATCAACACTCTTGGTCAGTATATATATATATATATATATATATATATATATATATATATATATATATATATATATATATATATATATATATATATATATATATATATATATATATATATATATATATATATATATATATATATATATATATAGAGTGAGTCGGGAAGAAAGGACGAAACTCAAGAGTGGATTGTACACAAGATAATAATGTAAAAAAACACATAAATTCTTATCCAATTTACATTTCTTTTCATTTTATAGCGTGATGACTTTTTTTTTTTTTGTCCGGAGGTGAGAATTTTTCAAAATTGGAAAAAAAATTTCGACACCTAGTCAAGTAAGGGCAAATAACTTTTTTCTGTAAAGCATGAAACAAAACTCTATTAAAAGCTTTTGTTGCCAATAAGATTTTAAAATATACCTTCCAAATTTTCGATCTTTTCAAAAAGTGGTTTGGACCCAGCGTCGGTTTGAACTTAGGTGAAATTTTCCAAAAAACTTTTAAATCGTTATAGTCTCGTAAAAACGTTAGGAATCGAGTTTTTAGTCGGAAAAAAGCTATCTATACTGTAATTTTCAGGAGAATCAGATAAAAAAAAATTTCCACATTGAATGTTTCCCTTAAAAACAAAATATCATACATTAACATTTGGGTTATCATACTGTTATTTTAATAAATGTTCGAAAATACCACCAATGACCTTTAAACATTTTCGGCTGTTGCTCTCCTGATTGCTTCATGTCTTCCCTTAATAACGCCTGAAGCATTTCGAATACGTCGAATTAGTGCATCCTGAGTGTCCACTTTTAACTCTGCATACGTCAGTTTTGAACCAGCCCCATAAACAAGAATCTAGTACTGTGAGGTCTGGAGATCTTGGAGACCAACTAATTGGACCACAACAACAATCAAATGCTCTAGAAACCTTTCGTCCAAATTTTTCTTGACCTGACTAATGAAATGTGTGGGTGCTCCATCATGCTGAAAGTACATATGCATTCGGATGTTCAGGGGAAGCATCTTCCAATAGTCCTTGTAATTCATTTTGTAAAAATTCGAAATAGTGGTCTCCTGTGAGGTGATTCTCAAATATGAAATTACCTATTAAATACCCATCGATCATACCACACCACACGTTTACCATAATACCTATGTTGAAAATTGCTCTCTACTGTTACGTGGGGATTTTTGTCTGCCCACACATGACTGTTGCGAGTGTTATTAATGCCGTCGCGGGTAAATGTTGCTTCATTCGGGAAAAGTATGTGCAATACAACACGATGATTATTATTAATTCACCGACAAAATTCCATACGTTTAGCATAAACTTCCGGTTATAGGTGTTGCACCTCTGTACATGGTATGGGTAATAAGCCTTGCTCGTGGAGTGTGCTTATTACTCTTCTTTGTGGAATGTCCAATCGAGTAGCAATTCTTACGTGAGCTGGTCGTTGGATCTTCTCCTATTAGATCCAGAATATTTTCTATTTCTTCTAAACCTTGGCGAGTAGTTCGTTTGGATGTTATATCAGCACTGGGAAGTGTTCCGGTCTCTCACAGTTTGCTGAAAACTCTGATAAATACGTTTTTATTAGGATGTCTGTGATGAGGAAACAGTTGACGATATTCTTCAACAGCAGCTGTAGCACTCCCATTGCAAAACCCATACACAAACAACATATTTGCATATTCCAAGATGGAGAATAGGTGTTCGGCATTTTGCAACACTTTATGGTACAAACTCGAAAATGAACCTGTGATCACTGTCATAATACACTGAAACATTAGCAGCAAGTACAATTAATTATATCTTCTCATCCGATTGCCATTTGTTTTTGAACATTTATAAGCTTCGTAGACGAAGCCGAAAATGTTGAAGAGGTCAATGATGGTATTTTCGAACATTTATTAAAATAACACTATGATAACTAAAATGTTAATGTATTATATTTTGTTTAAGGGAAGAATCCAATGTTGAAAAAAATTTTATCTGATTCTCCTGAAAATTTCAGTATAGATAGCTTTTTTTCGACTAAAAAATCTCCATTCCTAACGTTTTTACGAGACATAACTGTTTAAAAGTTTTTTGGAAAATTTCACACAAGTTCAAGTCAATGCTGGAGCCAAACCACTCTTTGAAATTATCTAAAATTTGGAAGGCATAATTCAAAATCTATTGGAAATAAAAGCTTCTAACAGAGTTTTGTTTTCTGCTTTACAGGAAAAAGTTATATGCTCTTACTTGACTAGGAGTCGGAATTTTTTTTTCCAATTTTGAAAAATTCGCACCTCCGGACAAAAAAGTCATCACGCTATAAAATGAAAACCAATGTAAATCGGATAAGGACATGTGTGTTCTTTTCCATTAATATCCTGTGTACAATTCACTCCTTGAGTTTGGTTCGTTCCTCCCGACTCACCCTATATATATATATATATATATATATATATATATATATATATATATATATATATATATATATATATATATATATATATATATATATATATATATTATATATATATATATATATAATATATATATATATATATATATATATATATATATATATATATATATATATATATATATATATATATATATATATATATATATATATATATATATATATATATATATATATATATATATATATATATATATATAAGTTGAGATGGCTTCTTTTCTAGTGAACCTTAATCTAATTGGAAAAATAAAAGCCGGTATTAAGAGTTTCCACATATTCATTTAATACAATGTGAACGTTTCACCCCGTATCTCGGTCGGTCTTCAGCACAAATTAAATTTTGCAAATTCTATTTTAAAATACAATTAAAATATAAATTCATTAATTATATACAAGATATTTAAAATAAAAATAGTTGCAATAAAAAAATAAAAAATAAAGTAATAATATTAATATTGAAATAACATAAATAAAAATAAAAAGGCTAGATTATTTTTCGTAAAAGGACTCATTACTGAGTGAAAAGGAGAATAGAAGAAGCTTGATCTTTTAAACATGGGCAATGAATTTTTATATATAAAACTTCAAAATCCTACAATCAAGAAGGGAGATGCATGTTGAAGAATAGAGAAATTAGTATAATAGAAGGGGTAGGTATCTCCATGGTTTTTTATGGCAGAGTGTACAAGAGGGAAAGAGTAAGGTCTGTTCTAAAGGAAACTCCTCTATGCTTATCAATACTCACTTTTAATTGTAGACCAGTTTGGCCTACATACGGCGCATTACAGGTAGCACACTTAAATAAATAAATTAATGAGGATCTGAGAAGCATTGAGTGAGACTCTTTGTGTCTGAAGAAGCTTTAGATTGAGAGTGAGTTATAATCTATAAGAATGAACTGGCATTGCGGGAAGATAGCTTCAATTATAGTAAGAATATTTCTATTAAGTTGAGATGTAAGTGATCCTATTTACGGATGTTTAAAGTATATTCTTTGTTTGAGTATAGTAGGAAAATGAAGGGTGGGTTGAAAAATGTTAGTGGGATACTCGTTAATACTTTTTCTACTTGGAACTTTGAGAATAAATTAAAATGGAAAGATATTTTCATAAATTGAATCTCTGTATGGAATATATATATATATATATTTATATATAATATATATATATATATATATATATATATATATATATATATATATATATATATATATATATATATATATATATATATATATATATATATATATATATATATATAAAATAAGTGATGGATCGCATGTCATATTTTCTCATATGCGGATGTAGATTTAGAATTTTCGTTAAGTGATGATGCGGATGTTGATGCGAATGTCGAATTTTAGAAAGTTTGGATGCGGATGTTGAATTTGAGAAAGTGCGGATGCGGAAGACATCATTAATATATATATATCAGAAGTGGGGGTGCAAATTTTAAACTTTAGAGCCCAAACGCAAAAGCGTAAACTGGAAAAACTTAGTGCGCAAGCTCAAAAGCTCATATTTTTTTTTAAAATTTAGTCCGCAAACGCAAAAGCGCACTTGTCCACATAAATTTTTTTAATGCGCAAAAAAAAAATATAAAAATAGAGCCCAAGTATGTAAATATGAATTAATTTTAAATTTTATTTGAAAGATGCAAATATATAAAAAAAAAAATGAGAAAGATTTTAATCTTATTTATTTGAATATCTACGATCTCTTCTTCCTCGTGTTTCTCCTCTTGCATTCTGAACAGGGTCATATTCCCTTTCATAAAGATAAATTTTTCATAATTGCTGGATGCCATGGCTGCCCTCTTTGGTCTTAGAATGTCAGAGTCTTGACTAAACAACCACTCCACGTCCGCTGAGCTGGCTAATGGGGTATTATATTTAATAAATAAGTCCACCCAGACCACCTGGTACTCACAGGGAAATAGGTTCCTAGTGAGAGGGGTACTGTGGTGAACATTTGCTTCAGCCCAACTATCAAAGGTTTGTCCCAGCTTCTACTCCAGAGGTATTTACTGGATATATGGTGCCTTCAGTTTCTGAAATATTTAGAAGTGGTATCAAGAGCTCAAATCTTTTTTAAGTTTCATTTAAACATTATGTCAGTGTATTTATATATATATATATATATATATATATATATATATATATATAATATATATATATATATATATATATATATATATATATATATATATATATATATATATATATATATATATATATATATATATATATATATATATATATATATATATATATATATATATATATATATATATATATATATATATATATATATATATATATATATATATATATATATATATATATATATATATATATATATATATATATATATATATATAATATATATAATAAAATATCTATAATATATTGTATATATATATATATATATATATATATATATATATATATATATATATATATATATATATATATATATATAATATATATATATATATATATATATATATATATATATACATATAAAATCCAAGAGATGCTTAAAGTTTGTTCCAAATTATACAAATAACTCACCTTATATGGGCCCATTTCAGACTCAGTCCCATCACCTTCAGTTCCTTGATATGAAGGAGTAAAATTCGATGTAATATTACACTTTATTTCCTCTAATATCCTCATCTTGACAGCAGGGTACTTTCCCTCATATAATCTACGTACCACTCCGAGTTTGAAGTGAAGGTGCTGGGCTGTTGCCATAAGCAAATCAAAACCATCAAAGATGCTGCTGAACTTTGGTTCAAAGCCCTTTTCTTTCCCTTTGTTTGGCTTTTGTTGCTTTAGCAAGCAGTTGACTAAGATTTTTGACAGTTAAATTTTTGCACCTCTCGTTGTATTTCCACGAGATTGTCCTTGAGGAGGAAGGGGTTAGGCAATGGGACTCCCAAGAACGCATTCTTTTCATCCTGCAACATATCCAGCCAAGCAGCAATAGGCGTCATTATTTCGATGTACTCAGCAATAATCTCCTTATCAGTTTTATTAAATATTGGAAGACAAGGCTTTTGTTCCATATAAATGTTGTTGATTTGTGTCATGCTACCATCAAGGTTCTTAAGCTGGTCTTTCATAGAATCGTATAGGGAGTTCCAACGAGTAACACTTGGTGTTTTAAGCTTTGTTTCCCACTCCTTAATTCTTGCAGCAGTTGTAGTTTTCCTATTTTGTGCATTCTACATTGCCTGTGCTTTGACAAGTGTCTAATTAAATGGATCTTTGGCACCAGAGGACCAGCGAGGAACATTCGTAACATTCCTAGTAGTAAGATGTTTTATGTGGGAAATGCAACGGCGATGTTTACGGAGGCTAAGGGTATCATGTTCTTCAAGATGATTTTCAAGCTGTAGAAGTTTTGTCAGCAGAAACTCTAGGTCACTAATTTGCTCCCTCTCTTCAGGCGTAACCACTACCTCTGGAACGGTACCTGCTCTTCTTCCTCTTAGTCACTTGTTTCTGCATGAGCATTCACTTGAAAGGCTGCACAGATTTTTGCATCGTTACTGTTGTAATGCAGACAACCTGAAGATAAAATTTTTTTAATTTAGTAGTTTCCTTATTAATTTAGAGTTATACATTTTTTTCAGTATTACGTATTATTTCATATTGATTTTTACTGACCTTATCCTCAATGTCAAATTGTTGGTATATATATATATATATATATATATATATATATATATATATATATATATATATATATATATATATATATATATATATATATATATATATATATATATATATATATATATATATATATCAATAGTATTGAAAAATATCGATAATATTTTTTCAGCAGATATATCGATATATTGATATTTTATCCTAAGTATCGAATCAACGATTCTTTTTTTAATTCTAGATATTTTGAAAAGTTTTTTTAAATACATAAAATAGCATTTAAGCAAAATGCGTGTATTTTTCAGAGTCATCCAAATTGTATGATGGGGATATTTTGTCTGAATCATGTGGAGGAGGGAAGGAGGTCAGATCTTATAAGAGAAGAAGTAGAGGTCCATAGGCATATTATAGGGGAAAAACAATTTTCATAAAATATACCTATTGCGTATTTTACTTTTCAAATTACATATTTATAAAAAGTAATGAAAGTATCCTATATGTTACAAAACAACACTAATTTTGACTTTAAGGTTAAATTTTTAATTAAATTTTAATTTAATCTGAAATTATATGAAGATTTTCTACTTTATTCGAAGCTTTATTCCCTCTGTAAAATCACCCACATTGCTAATTCAGGGCCATGATTAGTGTTTACTTTAAAAAAGTTTTATATATATATATATATATATATATATATATATATATATATATATATATATATATATATATATATATATATATATATATATATATATATATATATATATATATATATATATATATATATATATATATATATATATATATATATATATATATATATATATATATATATATATATATATATATATATATATATATATATATATATATATATATATATATATATATATATATATATATATATATATATATATATATATATATATATATATATATATATATATAAACGATATTTTTTTAAAACCGATAATATCGAGGGCAATTTCATATTTTTTTAAATATTTATTATCGATAATCGATATTTTTTTATATATCGGCATCCTTAAGTTACTTTTAATTACCCTGTATCTCGCAAAAATAATAAAATTTGGCTGATTAAATAAGAATCTGAAATATAAGCCCAAAATTGCTTTTTAAGAAAAATGACGGACGCAAATTGGTAAGAGCTATTTTCAAAAAAACTTGCGCTAAAACGCAAATTTGCGCTTTTGAAAAAGTTGTGGAGCGCAAATGCAAGAGCTCACATTTTCGCAAAATGGCTAATTTTTTACCTAAAGCGCAAATTGCGCTTTCATTTGCGCTTATGCCCACCTCTGATATATATATATATATATATATATATATATATATATATATATATATATATATATATATATATATATATATATATATATATATATATATATATATATATATATATATATATATATATATATATATATATATATATATATATATATATATATATATATATATATATATATATATATATATATATATCACCACCACCATCATATTCTAATATATAAAGTTCTTATCTCACTGGAATTGTCTGATTTGATGAGAAGTAATTTTATAGGTAGTTTAACTTAAGATCTGCATGTGGGATCGTACCGGCGCCCTTAGTCACGAGAGTCAATCTCCCTATCGCTACGTCATGGTAGATTCTTTCAATTAAAAAATAGGACGTTCCTCATGATAATAATAGTAAATAATAATAATAGTAATAGTAAATAATAATAATAATAGTAAATAATGATGGGTTATTACTTTATGACTGTTGTGTTAAAAGGTTTTTTCAAACTTTTTTTTTTAATACAGATCGCCACCACTCACGGACAGAGCCCTTTTCATGGAGGGGGCACTCACAAAGGGAGAAAACTCGCTTAAACACAAACCTAACGCACATCCCTCAAGTGAACGCAGACGGAAGCCTTGAAGAGTGTAAGATTAAATGCAGGAGTAAAAATAGATGATGGTAGTGAGTTCCAAAGAACAGAAGTGGCTGGAAAGAAAAAGGCACCACAACGGGTTAGCCTGGGGTGTCCTACGTCCGTACAAAATTGGTGCGAAAGCAGGGCACCCCTTGTGCAACGAGGACGACGTAATGGTGGACGAATGCGACAGACCAATTCTCTCGAGCACCTGCCATTGTAGTACCTATAGAAAAGAGATAGCGCGGCAACGTCACGTCGCAGAGATAGGGGGTCAAGGAAGTTTGAAAGTATGGGATAGTTTATTTATCTTTTAGCTTTAGACTCAACCCTTTCCAGAAGAGAGGAGGAGCTGGAACCCCCCATCTCCACATGTGAGAACAGTACTCCATACAAGGGCGGAAAAGACCCTTATATATTTGGAGTAACTGCTCAGAAGAAACAAATTCTCGCGACCTGAACAGAACTCCCAGCTTCTTAGATGCAGCTTTACCAACCATTGTGATATGTGATTTCCAAGACAGTTTGTTGTTTATGTTTAGACCAAGAATGTTAATGCTATTTACAGGTGAGACGGGAGAGCCATCGAAGAGGATAGAAAAGTTGTTAGGTGTTTTTAAGAGATAGATGTGAAAAAGTTGAGTTTTTAAAAAATTGAATTTCACAAGGTTGCTATGATCCGACCGGGAAATCCCATTCAGATCGTCAAGAATAGAATCGGAAAGTTGAAGACGAGAAGCAACTCTTGAAGCAAATGAGGGAGCAGATTTGAAATGAGTAGAAGAATGTAGAGTTGAGCCATCAGCATAAGAGTGAACAGAGTTAGAAGTGTAGTTGAGAAGATCGTTAATGAAAAGTAAGAATGAAGTTGGAGATAAACAGAACACTGAGGAGCACCAAAGGTAACGGAAAAATAGGAAGAGGTCGCTCCATCTACAAGTGCAGAAATGGAACGATTTGAGAGAAAATTAGACAAGAGTAAGCAAAGGGAAGGAGGAAGACCAAAGGAAGGGAGCTTGGAGAGCAGCCTTGGATATGTCAAGCGCCACCACAAGACTCCCCGAAGTCTACAAGGGCAGAAGACCATAGATCAGTAAGATAGGAAAGTATGTCACCAGTTGACCTCGAGCGTCGAAAGGCATACTGGTGATCTGAGAGAAGAGAATAAGACTCCAAATGATCCAGGAAATGAGAGTTGAGGAGAGTTTCAAAAATTTTAGACAGAACACAAGTGAGAGTTATTGGTTGATAGTCAGAAGGGCCAGAGCGGCTATCTTTTTCCGGGATCGGCTGAACAAATGCATGCTTCCGGCATTGAGGAAAAGTATTAGTATTAAGGCATAGAGAGTAGAGCTGAACGAGGACAGGAGCTAACTCGGAAGCACACTCCCTCAGAACACGAAGAGGAATGCCATCAGGGCCACTGGCTTTCCTGACGTTCATAGATTACAGAATTCATGCACCCGATCATGAGTAATTACAGGTAGAGACATGGGACACCTGAGAACGGTGGCCGAAGAGATTATTTTTTCAAAGGGAGTATTACCTACAGAACCATCAGAGCGAATAATAGGAGGAAAGGCAATTTACAGAATATTGATATAATAGGAAAAAATTTTAACCACCTTTTTCGGAACCATTTCAGAGAAAATAGTAGTGACTTGTGAACGTAGCTCTATTTCACATTACAATCATTTATTTGAAGTAGTGGCTCGGACTCTGTGGACTAAAGTTGAATTGTTCACCAAAATTGTAAATGTAAATGATGATAAGCTACATCGGTACGATTTTGTTTTATCTCGTGTCTCTAATCTGGAGTCTTCTGAATTTTCCATCTTTTGGATAAAGCTTTCTTGCCATTCTACGTCCAAATTTATTTTTTCTGTTTAATTATCTCCTAATTTACTGTTTATCCTAAATTCTTTGACAAAATAAACTCTAAAACAGAGAACATTCTCTCTTCTTCTCCTTTCTCAAAAACTATCGTATTAGATGATTTCAATGTTCACCGCTGCCAATGACTTTCTTCTAGTTTTCATGATACAGCTGGCGAACATGCCTTTCAATTCTCCATCTAACGATCTTCAGTAGTGAATGCAGCTATCTACTCGTAACCCTGATCATCTTGGAGATAAACCCAACATTCAAATTTTTTTTTATATTTCTAATCCTTCTCATTATACTGTGAAACTTTTTCCTCCTCTGAGTTCTTCCGATCGCTTTCTTATCTATGTATCCTCTTTTATCTTATCAAGGCTTCAGCAAGAAAGACTCTAGCGTATTTCGAGGAAACGTTTGTGACATTTCGGTGCCCAAGCTGGTCGGACTTTCAGTCGTACTTCTTTGATTTCCTGTGGAATGATCATAATGAATTTTATTTTATATTGTTTATAATTATAATGATTTTACAATTAAAAATCTTCTTACCTTTTAAGTTTCACCCCCTCCCAACTATCCCAGGTACAAACCTTAGTATAATGGCCAAATATACGCAAGTTTACTACCCAAAATAGCAAGAAGGAAATATTTGAAGTATTATTGTAAACACTCTCACAGCACGATGCAATTCTAAAAGATTTTCAATCTAAAATATTGACTCGTATAAGCTAATATAATAGTCTTATATAGGATACTTATCTTAAAATGTATTTTACTATTAGTAATTAATTTATAGTTAACAAATTTCTGGTTTTGACTTGCCAGAAACATCACTTCTATTTTACAATAGATTAACATAAAGACTAAACTCTCAGCTATGAAAATAATATGATTATAACTCTTTTACTCCGCGCATGCGTCACTTGCGTCACTTTATAGTTACGTAATTTTTAACAATTAAAAGATTTTATAATAAATGATTTTAACAAAATAATTAACTTTATAAATTAAAAATTTCATCATTTTTACTTTTTAATTAATATTTTTAACAATTTTATTACACTCCCCAAAGAGAGTTGCTGCTATGCTGCAAATATTACAATAAGATTATTTTTGATTTTATCAACTTGTCACATTTAACAGCAGCCTGTCTTTTAGATCTACCAGTCACCAATTCAGACCTGTCTTTATCACCTTTAGGTATTGTTTCATCAGCAGTAACAGAAAACTCTTGAGGAGATGTTTTCTCATGAGATAAAGACATTTCCAAAGGATATAGATTATTTATAGAATGATGAACTATTTGTCCATAACTTTGTTTAACTTTTATTGAACGTATTTTATTATCATGTCCTATTTTTAATTCTAAAACTCTACCAGACATCCAGAATGGATGTGGCCTGATTCCAGATTTTATTAATACAATGTTATTTACTTTAGTTATATTATTCCAAGATGATTCATAAATATTACTCAGAGACTCCCTAAGACTTAATAAATACTCCTCATAACAAAGTTGCTTAAATTTATTAAACATTTTCTCGTGCGTATCAAGAGTTTTTTCTAATGTTTTTTGTTTAGTCTCCTTCCAAACATCATCTACTTCACTCCTTATAATTAGGGAAGAATTACAGCTTAAACACAAAAAAGAGTTAGGTGTAATAATTTCAATATCACTAAATTCTGACCTGTGGGTGAGAGGTCTAGAATTGATAGCATTTTTAATAAATGACAGGGTGGTGAGCATTTCAAAATATGTTAATTTAGCTCGACCAATAACTTTATACATGCAGGACTTGATAGTACGAATCTGCCTTTCATAAAATGCTCCTGCCCAAGCAGAAAATAAAGGGATTTTCACATGTTTAATATTATTAGAATTCAACTCTTCCTTAAACTCATTGGACTCTGAAGCTTTAGATAGAAAGTTGGCACCTTTGTTAAATGTACGAGCATTATCAGAGTATATGTAATCTGGGATGGTATAATGTTGGTACATTCATCTCTGGAACTAGTTCTAGGTGTATAGCTCTTATATTAAGACAAGTGAAAATTAAAATGAACATTTTATCAGTAGTGTTAGTGTTTTCATTTTTCACAAACAAGTGACCAGTATAATCAACTCCAATGAATTTGAGCGGAATTACCAATTTCATATGGTGCTTTGGGATATCAGTATATTTAGGATATTTAAAAGCTCTAACATTAATCTTTTTACATAAATTGCACAAATTGAGAACCTTTTTTACAGCAATTCTACCTTTTGAAATCCAATACCCTTGATTCATTATATGTGTTAACGTACTGTCAACACCTAGATGTTGAACCTTTTGATGGGACCTTAAAATCAAGAGGGTAGTGAAATAATGAAATCTAGATAAAATGACTGGATTATGTACATTATAATTAAAATAAGTGCATTTAGATATTCTTCCTTTTGATCTCAAAATTCCATCACTATCTAAAAATAGATTTAAGTTGTTATCTAACAATTTAATATAACCACTTTTAGGGTCTGATTTTAAAATTTCTGTTTCCTTAGAATAACAAGAACTCTGTACACTTTTTATCCAATACATCAAGGCCATTTTATAGGGATCCTCTTTTCTCATATTACATAATATAAAAAAATAGATGCTTTGTAATATTCATAACTTTGTTAAAATTGGAATATTTATGAATATTTAGAATTTCATTATGATTAAGCTGAAAATTAATATTTATAGTACTAATACTCATGAACTTATTATCACTACTATTTATATCATCACATAAAACACTAGGATTAATGAATTTATTATTATTATGATTAGCAGTGAAATAATTATTAATTTCAGGAGCTACAGGCAACAAAGTATATTTTGGCCAGGTTTTTAGATCTTTACTCAACCATATGGGTCCATTTAACCATAAATCAATATTATCCATGAATTTCTTGTATGAAACACCTCTGGTTAACAGATCTGCTGGATTTTTTTCTGTATGCACATAATGAAAATAAAGCTTTATATTATATTTTGCTTCAATATTATGTATATGAGAAGAAACATCTTTTAATCTATTATTTACATATTTACCCTTAACCTTAGTTTCTCCAGTGAGAATCCAATTTAGCACCACCTGAGAATCAACACTTATGTTTACGTATTCAAATATGAATTTAGAATATGAATCAAGAACAGTAACT
This sequence comes from Armadillidium nasatum, assembly GCA_009176605.1. Taxonomy (NCBI): domain Eukaryota; kingdom Metazoa; phylum Arthropoda; class Malacostraca; order Isopoda; family Armadillidiidae; genus Armadillidium; species Armadillidium nasatum. Next base: position 125,316 of record SEYY01000722.1, read on the forward strand.
AGACATTTAAGAGCCAAATTTACACCAAGCAACTCAAGAGTAGGGATACTGTAAGATCTCTTGGGGTTGGTTGGAGTTACTTTAGCTTTGGCAAACAAAAATTGATTATTTACATTACTGGAACTATAGGCTACAAACCCATAGCATGAAGAAGAACTATCACAAAAAATATTCAAACCATAAGATCGATTCTCATTTAATGCTTGTCTAGGAAAAGGTATATTTCTTAATTGTATTAAATCTGGTTTAAGTTTTTCCCATTCAGATATCATCTCCACAGGTAATTCCTTCATCCCACTGTTTACTAGCTGACCAAATACTTTTCATCAATAACTTTCCTCTTATACTTAGGGGTAGCGTGAACCCAAGGGAGTCAAACAATTTGGAAGTTTCAGAAAGTACCTGTCTCTTTGTGATGGCATTACCGTAATTTACCTCCGACACATGAAAAGCATCCTCCTCCAATTTATATTCATACCAAAGCACTTTCTCAAACACACTCTCATGCTCAACAAATAATTTTTCATCTTTCATACACCTTCTCAAACTTTCACAATTGGTGGACCAAGATCTTAATATGAAACCACCTTCATACATACAATTATAGGCCTGATGGTAAAGTTTGTTAAGCTCAGCTGAGTTATTACCAGTAAATATTAAGTTATCAACAAAAAAATTTGAGGACAAAATCTCTTTGCATTTGTCATTGGAAAAATGTTCAATATGATGTTGCATAATGTAATAAAGAATAATTGGAGATGCAGTATACCCAAACAATATAGTATTATATCTAAAAGTAATCAACTGATCATTTCTATACCGTAAGAAACAAAATTCATTCTTATCAAACTCTTCTTTTAACCTAATGGATAAAAAACCTTGTTTGATATCACTTAACATTACATAATCATTAGTTCTAAAAACAAATAATAGCTTTAATAATGAATTCATTAAATCAAGACCTGAATATGAGGCTTCATTTATAGAAGGAATATTTTTACTTATTTTAAAGGAACAATTAAATAAAGGACGTATTTTAGTAGTAACCTGTTCAGCATATCTTCTAATAGGCCTATGTGGTATGAACACATCTTCAAGTTTTTTATAATCAGGAATATTTATTACCTCAATGATACCATCATCTTGTTGCTGTTTAAATACCTTATCATGTGCAGTTACTAGGTTTTGAGTTGTTAATTTGTTATATACCCTATTTAAAACCTTTAATGAAATATCAAAGTTAGAAGGAACTTGTTTGATTATCTCTTCCTTCCAAGGAAGCGTTACATAATAATGACCATCTTTAAAAGAAATACCCTTTTTAAATTTACTTACCATTACTGCATCATAATCTGACAAGTCATCATTGTCATTTGATGGAATACCTACAGATTCCATGGAGAATAAATACTCCATACCATTATCTACGTCAGAGTCAATGAGAATATTTTCAAAAGGATGAAAATAACTCTTTGCAGGATTCAAAATAAGATTGACAACAGTGTCATTCACCATGTCCGACTCTACACCTGCTTTAGGAGAAGTTACTTTTTTAATATTATTTAAAGCAATGTTTTGCTTTCTCTGCAAAAAGTTTTGTACATTACCAAATGGGATGTATTTATTAGCTACTTTAAAACAACTACCTGACATTATAGATACTAAATCTAGAGAAGGGAAAAATTGTAAAATGTCAGTACCCAGTAATGCTTGAATATGAAAATTATTATTATCTCCCTCAACATTAAATGAAGAATCAGCCAAGGGAACACCTTGTCTTTTAAATTCAAGAATGACCTCATTTACACCATCTACTGTGTAATTCAAATTCGAATTTTCTTCTATTAAGAATAGCATGCTGAAAACATCTATACCTTTCAACCTTTCATCTACTAAGAATAGCATGCTAAAAACATCTATACCTTTCAACCTTTCAACATTAAATGAAGAATCAGCCAAGGGAACACCTTGTCTTTTAAATTCAAGAATGATCTCATTTACACCATCTACTGTGTAATTCAAATTCGAATTTTCATCTACTAAGAATAGCATGCTAAAAACATCTATACCTTTCAGCTTAATACCTAAAAGCAGTTGTTTAATTAAACTGTCTTTGTTCTTTATCAAGGAATGTTTGAATATTTAATTCCATCCCATATAGATTATCATAATCTGGAATAATATGATTTAATATATCTTTAGATACATACGATCTTTGACTTCCTGTATCTATTATACTTCTCACAGTCACCATTTTATTACCTCTTAAAAGATCAAATGAAATTGTTGGCAGCATATAAATTCTGTCTGCTTGCTGTTAAAATGATATGCAAAGACTATTTACAGTATCATTTTTAGTTTCATTTGCCTCATTGTTTGGACAAAATGCAGTTATGTTAGTGTGTTCTTTACATTTGAAACAATTAAACCATAATTTATTACTTTTACCAAAGCAAGTATCAGAATTATGACCAATACCTGCACACCTGGTACATAAATTTAAAACCTTTGCCCGTTCTACTCTTTGAGCAACAGTGCTATACTTATCACACTTGTACAATGGATGATTTTTAAGTTGACATAGTTTGCATACATTATACATTTTGTTATTACTAGGTTCACCTTTTGCATCATTATTTTTAGATTCTTTGGCATGATCAAGATTTGTATTAAAATTTTGCAATGAATTTGATTTAAAAGATTTTTTAAAATGAAATTACTTTTAGGCTTAACTGAAGGAATTTCCTTTTTTTGATTTACTTACAATATTAAGCGTACTAATTATATCACTATAATTTTGAAAGATTTGCTCCAAAGAAGGATAGTTATTTTCTAATTTATGTATCAATTCAGTCTTAAATAATCTAGGCAACTTTTTGAAAATGATGTTACTTAACAAGATATTTCCTAGAGAATTTGGCTCCAAAAAATTTAAATCATAAATCTCTAATTCAAAGATTATTGATCTTACTTCATTAATGAATAACTTAGTATTTGCAAACTCAATATCATGGCCATCATCAATCTTTAAGTCATTTAATTTATTCATATATTCATTTACAATTAAATTTCTGTCTAAAAATTCGTTCTTTTAAAAGTTTTAAAGCTACCATATAATTATCATTATTCAAAGACAAATGGCTAACAACCTTTAGTGCATAACCTTTAAGGTATCCTAAAAGATACATTAATTTTACAGAATCCTCAATACAATCTTTATTACCGATTACATTATTAAACTTAGTTAAAAAATTATGGAATACCAATTTATTTTGTTCAGAACCATCAAATTGATCACACGTGATTACAGGCAATTTATAGTCTCTGGTTGTGTTTATTTTACTCATAATATCAATAAACTGTTCATTTCAACAAACAGACTCATTTACAGGTGGCTTTTCCTTTTCTAAATAATTACCAAATATAGCTATATCTACAGACTAGTCAAAATGGTAATTGGTAGACTTTTCTATTTCTTTATGAAAAAATCAGGCTTTATCTGATCTATTTCATATTGTGAAAAGACATTTAATATTTTTTCATCTAAGATTTTTATTTCAAATAACTCATTATTAATTTTTTTATAATTAGAATTAAAAATTAGCATATTCAACTTATTATTATTTTCAAGAATTTTCAATTTATTTATCAACATAGTGACTTTGGTTTTATGAGTAGCCCTACTTCTTACAAAAGTATTAATGGCTTTTTTACAGTCTGCCAATACATCCTTTTCTTCATATGTCATTGTTTAAAATTTAATACCAACTTAATAATAAAGTAAACAACAATAATAATACTACAACCTAATTTTGAAATGGTTATTTAAATAAATAGGTCACAATTATAACCTAAACTGATTAAATAATCCATTAAGCCATACTTAATAACTAACTTAATATTACTTAAACCAATAATCCAAACTTAATACTAAATAAAACTAAGCAGAAAAATAAACTAATTCTAGTTAGGCAACTAAGCCAAAAATTTTATCTTGGAAGTTAGAATAGGTTATACTTAATTTTATATTTTAACGATCTCAATATTTACAATAGGCTATATAGGATTATAATTAATAGGCATGTCATGTTGACAATTATTTACTTAGCCATCCCTTACTCACGAAGCCTAATTATACGCTTAAGTTTTATGATTACTAAATAGCTTAAATTTTACCACCACGAGATCAAATATTTTAAACTGAAATATAATGAATTTTATTTTATATTGTATATAATTATAATGATTTTACAATTAAAAATCTTTTTACCTTTTAAGTTTCACCCCCTCCCAACTATCCCAGGTACAAGCCTTAGGATAATGGCCAAATATACGCAAGCTTACTACCCAAAGTAGCAAGAAGGAAATATTTGAGGTATTATTGTAAACACTCTCACAGCACGATGTAATTCTAAAAGATTTTCAATTTAAAATATTGACTCGTATAAGCTAATATAATAGTCTTATATAGGATACTTATCTTAAAATGTATTTTACTATTAGTAATTAATTTATAGTTAACAAATTTCTGGTTTTGACTTGCCAGAAACATCACTTCTATTTTACAATAGATTAACATAAAGACTAAACTCTCAGCTATGAAAATAATATGATTATAACTCTTTTACTCCTCGCATGCGTCACTTGCGTCACTTTATAGTTACGTAATTTTTAACAATTAAAAGATTTTATAATAAATGATTTTAACAAAATAATTAACTTTATAAATTGATAATTTCATCATTTTTACTTTTTTAATTAATATTTTTAAAAATTTTATTATTTATCGTTTCCGTGGGAAGGGTCCCTATGCTTTAGCAGAACTCGTACCAAGATGACTTACTGTCGCATGGAGACAACATTCTAAAATCTTTCCATTCTACTAAATCTTACAAAACTTGGTTTAACCCTACTTATTCTCATGCTATTGGCTGCTGGGATGCTCCCTTTAGGAATTACCGTCGTTTTCAAACTTCATAAAATTATGCAATTTATATTTCATCCCGAAATGGGGAAAATCTGTTCTTGTTCTTTTAACACCAAAAACTCTTTTCTCAATACAAAATGCAACAATTTTTGTGGCTCATTTCCTCTCTTTCAGGCAGTTAGCAAAAAAAATGTCAACTCAAACTTTGTCTCTTCCTCTTTCCCTCCAATAGTATTTTCGTTCAGGGCAATTGCCGTTTTACCTTCTTCAGAAACTGAACTTTTTGCACAGACTTTTGTCACTTGATTCAACTTTAGATGATTTCGGAGCTATAACTCCTCCTTCAACCATCATCCCCTCCCCAACTCATTTATGTCTAATACTATAATTTCTTCTAAAGAAGTCCATTTCTGATATCTCTTAGTTTTACACTAAGAAGGCGAACGTTACTGATGGCATCCCTCTTGTGATTTTCAAAATTTGTGCTTTTTAACTTACATCCTTTCTTAGTAAATTTTTCGTCTCGGTCTTTCTACTTCAACCTTCCCTTCTTTCTGTAAACGTGTTCTAATTCAGCATGTGCCGAAAAAAGGGGGACTCTCCGTCCCTTCAACTATCGTCTCATTTCTTCAACCTCAGTTCTTTTTAAAGTTTCTTGTTAAGAGTTGGAAGATCACATATCTTCTAATCTTATCTCTGATGGCCGGTATGACTTCTTAAAGAAAAAGTTCTACTGGTGGTTTTCTTTCCCTTCTCTCTGACTCTTGGTCCTCCTCTCTTCGGCATCTTAGTAAATCTTTTGGTGCTGAGCTAGACATATCGAAAGCCTCCGATAGAGTGTTGCACAAATCTTTGATTTTTAAACTTCCCACTTTCGGAATTTATTCACTCTATTGCAGCTGTTGTAGACTGCCATAGTTCTTACTTTAAATTTATTAATAGTGATGTTCCTCAGGGATCTGTCTAACTCTTTTTCTAGTTTTCATTAAAGACCTTCTCTCAATTACTTAATCACGTATCCAAGCCTGTGCTAATGACTCCACCCTTTATTACTCCTTCTAGCTTTTAGCTTGCACCCTCTCTTAGTAAACTTAATTGGAAAGAATGATAACTTTAGAGAAACTGACCTCTGACCTTTCTCGTGGTTTAATCTGGGGCAGAGAAATAAGGTTGTTTTCAATGTCTCAAAAATTCAGTTCCTCCATTTTCCTACTCGACACAACCTTCCACACAACTATAATATCATCGAAAGCACACAACTTAAACCTTCGTCCGTCCTTAATTTTCTTTGTGTTTCTTTTTTGGTGATTTTACTTCTCTTTCTAAACAAGCTTCCAAGAGATTGGTTGTTCTGAGGCGCCTTCGTAATTTTTTCCCACCATCTGAGTCGATTGCTCTTTATAGGGGTGTTGTTCGCCCCTTTATGAAGTATGAGTCACACATCTAGTATGGTCCACTCATACAGCTTTCCTTGAAAAGGTGGGGCCTATGGCTTTCGGTCTTAAATTACCTTCTCACTAGTTCTCTCTAGTCTCTTTCTGTCAGTTGAATTGTTGTATCATTCTCTCTATACTTTCTCTACTACAACGGACACTGCTCTTCTGAACTCTCTCGAAGCATATATCCTCCACTAAGAAACGTTAAAGCTATACGCTTTTCTACACAGTCTCCACCTTTCTTTGTCCAACTATCTAATAACAGACCTAACAGGTATGTTCAATTTTACATGTATTAAACTGGTAAAAATTTGGAACACACCCCTTTATCTATTTTTCAAACTTTTTTTGATTTACTCACTTTCAAACAACGTGTACCGAGACACGTTGGGCATTAAATGGCTATGATTCTGACATCTCTCCAACTCTGGTGGAATTTGACCAGGTTTTCGGTATTTCCCAAACTCTGATGGAATTTGGTAGGGTTCTAGCCTTTGTCCACCAGAGGATATATATATATATATATATATATATATATATATATATATATATATATATATATATATATATATATATATATAATAATAATATATATATATATATATATATATATATATATATATATATATATATATATATATAAATATATATATATATATATATATATATATATATATATATATATATATATATATATATATATATATATATATATATATATATATATATATATATATATATATATATATATATATAATATATATATATATATATATATATATAGGCGACAGGGCTAGAAACTCGGTCTTATATTTTTTGCTTACTGATTGTAACAACTCTAGGACCAACATGATAAACTACAGCTCTCAGAAGCACCCCTTTGAGAAAGTGTTATAGGTTAGATGAAGAAGGCGCTAATCCCACTGAAAGAGTTAAAGCCCCTACATAAGAGTTTAAATAAAACTCAAAGAACTAGAAAAACTTTTAAGCAAAAAAACTAGAAGAGGGACTTTTTAGAGCAAATGGGTAATAATATATATATATATATATATATATATATATATATATATATATATATATATATATATATATATATATATATATATATATATATATATATATATATATATATATATATATATATATATATATATATATATATATATATATATATATATATATATATATATATATATATATATATATATATATATATATATATATATATATATATATATATATATATATATATATATATATATATATATATATATATATATATATATATATATATATTATGGACCGCCAGAACGGCGGGTACATAAGCCTAACGGTATTTTCTGCAATTGCTCGCGATGTTGATTTCATAGGGAACATTACTATGAAAGTATCGGTTCAAGGATCCCCCGCGGACCCCTTCCCCCAGATCTGAGAAAAATTTAGTCGGATTGAACCTCAAAAAAGGGTCAGGAAAGAGTGCGATGTGAGCGTAGCAATCCTTCAAGCTCAGGTAAGTTCCTGATGCCGATTTTGGGGTCTTCACGAAGCTACCCAGGGGCCCCTTTTTCCCGATACCTAAAAATATGCCAATACTTACCTATATATATATATATATATATATATATATATATATATATATATATATATATATATATATATATATATATATATATATATATATATATATATATATATATATATATATATATATATATATATATATATATATATATATATATATATATATATATATATATATATATATATATATATATATATATATATATATATATATATATATATATATATATATATATATATATATATATATATATATATATATATATATATATATATATATATATATATATATATATATATATATATATATATATATATATATATATATATATATATATATATATATATATATATATATATATATATATATATATATATATATATATATATATATATATATATATATATATATATATATATATATATATATAATATATATAGAGCAAAATTTACGCACCATCTACAATTTATCAATTTGGAGATCCCGAAGACATTGTAGGATAATGAGAGTGCTTGTGCGTGGAGGTGTGTGCCCGTACCTGCCCAAATAATGCAGTTTAGCATCGAGGTGCGAAATCGACGAAATACGGTAAAAGAGCAAACTAGCCAAATTTGGTGAGTGACGTGGTAGGAGAGATAACGTCACGGATATGCCGGGTATCGAAATTATTCAACCTTTAAGGTTTATAGAAGTAATATATGAGAGATTACGACTGAGTTTGTCAGGCGACGACTGTGTGGCAATCACAACACTGGCAGCTGAAGTGTACGGCCAACGCCAACTGTGCCGACGGTTCGGGGTCTCCCATACAACCATCGGGAGAGTCCTGCAGAGATACGAGTTGACACATGTTCACACCAAGCGCCTGGCCAAAGTAGTCCAAGGGCAACAAAGACCGTAGAGGACAGATTTATATGATAAATGGCAGCTCTCGATTGACATGCAACACCACGTGACCATCATGCCGAGTTTCAGATGTCTCGCCTCGCAGAACATGGATGACACCCACGGAGGCCGGCAAGAAGGCCCCAGCTTACCATTGAGCACAGAAGAGCAAGGACGGCTTTCACACAACAACATCTGCATTGGCGGCCCCAGGATTGGGCGAGTATCCTATTTGCGTACGAGTGCTGATTCAATCTGCACAGCTCCGATAGACGTTCCAGAGTTTATCAGAGGCGTCATGAGCACTATAAGGAATGCACAATGCAAGAGATACTCCCCTTCGGTGGAGGATCTGTTATGGTTTGGGGTGATATATCTTTCCAGGCCCGCACGGAGTTACAAGTCTTCGATGCAGGGTACCTAACCGGGCAACGATACATTGCGGACATACTCGAACAGTACGTCGTAACTCATGGCACCTACATCAGTGAAGTTTTCGTCCTCATTCAGGATAACGCCAGATCGCACGTAGCCAGATGTGTCGGTGATTACGGTATGGATTCGAACATTGGACTGGCCCAGTACAGTGCCGACCTAAACCTCATCGTGCATCTGTGGGACCCACTTAATAGGCGGCTGCGACGGCTACACAGCCACACAGACTTAACGTCTTGCTTTAAACGGTTTACGCCTGTGGGAGGAACTGCCACAGGAAACCATCCAGGACCTCATCCCCAGCATGAATCAACGATGTTTAGCTGTCATACGTGCAAGTGGAGGCCACATAAGGTTCTGACGGCCAGGGACAGGTGGTATGCATATACACCCTGCAGATTTGCACCGCACCCTACTTATATGCCACGGTATTCCAGGGTCTCGAGGGTTCCCATTATGTATAACCATGTGTTGTAAATTAAAAATGTTACTACCCGTTTTGTATGTTTCAGTATCCTCCTATTGACATATGTTCCAGTAGTGTGTTAATTTTGATGTTCAGTATATATATATATATATATATATATATATATATATATATATATATATATATATATATATATATATAATATATATATATATATATATTGACTCACATTGGAGTGCCTATGCTCCAACCTTCCTCCTTCTTCACATGTGTCCTACAATATTTACAAACGCTTACACTTACATTACCTATTAAATTAATCAAAAATGGCAAAACTTAAATCTGCCTCGGAGAATCCTAGAGGGGCGGATTCCAAACATAGCCCCTCATCTACTCCTTCCCCATCACCACTTGGGAGTTGGTGGCCTCCGGTGATGGGGTTGGCGCCACCAAGACCTCTATGCCGGCTTGCCCTGGTGCACGGTCTTCGTTTTTCATTAATTTCTGCAACATTCGCGGTCTTTTTCTAATCTCCACTTTGTCGAACACCACCTCTCTTCTTCTAGACCTCATCTCTTGTTCTTAACTGAAACTCAGGTGTCTGAGTGCTCTGACAGCAAACCCTACTCTGTTTCCTCCTACTGTCTCTATCCTCAATTTTCAGCCAAAGGCGGATGTTGCGCATATGTGCGCAACGATGTTGTCTGTTCTCGTGTCTCTAATTTGGAGTCTTCTGAATTCTCAACTTTATGGCTCAAACTTTCTTGCAATTCTACGACTAAATTCATTTGTTCTGTCTACTTATCTCCTAACTCTACAGACTATCCAAAATTCTTCGACTATCTTAAACTCCAAAATAGAACACATTCTTTCTTCTTCTCCTTTCTCTGAAATCATCATTTTAGGTGATTTCAATGTTCACCACCGCCAATGGCTTTCATCTAGTTCTCATGATCCAGCTGGTGAACTCGCCTTCCAATTTTCTATCCAAACAACCTTGAGCAGTTGGTGCAACTCCCTACCCGTATCCCTGACCGTCTTGGTGATGAACCCAACATTCTAGACCTTTTTCTAACTTCTAATCCTTCTCCTTATACTGTTAAACTCTTTCCTCCTCTGGGTTCATCCGATCATCTTCTTATCTCCGTATCTTGTCCTGTCTCTTCAAGTCTTCCGCAAGAACGGCCCCCGCCTTCGGCGAGGAGACGTTTCTGGCATTTCGGTGCCACTAACTGGTCTGACTTGCGGTCGTACTTTTCTGATTTTCCATGGAATGATTACTGTTTCCGTGGAAGGGGTCCCTCGGAGTGCGCTGAGCGCATAACTGAGGTGATTCTCTCTGGCATGGAGGCGTACATTCCATATTCTTTCCCTTAAACTAAACCTAATAAACCTTGGTTTAACTCTGCTTGTTCTCGTGCTATCCGCCGCAGGGATGCTGCCTTCAGGGACTACCGTCGTCTTCAAACTCCAGAATCTCATGCAACTTATATTTCATCCCGGAATCGTGCAAAATCTATTCTTCGAGATACTAAAAACTCTTTTCTCCGTCGCAAATGCAATAATCTTTCTGGTTCCTCTTCCTCTCGCCCTTTCTGGCATTTTGCAAAAAATGTCAACTCTAACTTTGCTTCTTCCTCTTTCCCTCCTCTAGTATCTTCTGACGGTACAACTGCCGTTTTGCCTTCCTCTAAAGCTGAACTCTTTGCTCAAACTTTTGCCTTAAATTCAACCTTAGACGATTCCGGAGCTGTTCCTACTCCTTCAACCCCCTCTAACTCATTTATGCCTAAAATTGTAATTTCTTCTAAAGACGTCATTTCTGCTCTCTCTGAGCTTAACACTAAGAAGGCGTACGGTCCTGATGGTATTCCTCCTGTGGTTCTCAAAACTTGTGCTTCCGAGCTTGCACCCTGCCTTGGTAAACTATTTCGTCTATGTCTTTCTACTTCAACCTTCCCTTCTTGCTGGAAACGTGCGCTCATTCAGCCTGTGCCGAAGAAGGGGGACCCCTCTCAGCCCTCTAACTATCGTCCTATTTCTTTAACCTCCGTTCTTTCTAAAGTTTTCAAATCTATCCTTAACAGGAAGATTTGGAAACATCTCAATTCTTCTAATCTTATCTCAGATCGCCAGTATGGCTTTCGAAAGAAACGCTCTACTGGTGATCTTCTTTCCCTTCTCTCTGACTCTTGGTCCTTCGCTCTTCGGCATTTCGGTGAATCTTTTGCTGTAGCGCTGGACATATCGAAAGCTTTCGATAGAGTCTGGCACAAAGCTTTGATTTCCAAACTTCCCTCTTTCGGAATCTATCCTTCTCTCTGTGACCTTCTCTCTGATTTCCTTTCTGGTCGTTCTATAGCAGCTGTTGTAGACGGCCACCGTTCATCCTTTAAATCTATTAATGGTGGTGTTCCTCAAGGATCTGTCCTATCCCCAACACTTTTTCTGTTTTTCATTAATGACCTTCTCTCTATTACTTCATCTCCTATCCACTCCTATGCTGATGACTCCACCCTTCATTACTCTTTTCATTTTGAAAGACGCCCCTCCCAGCAACAGTTAATAGAGGCAAGAAGGGTGGCCTTGGAGCAACTAACCTCTGATCTATCTCTCATTTCAAATTGGGGCAGAGAAAACATGGTCGTTTTCAATGCCTCAAAAACTCAATTCCTCCATCTCTCTACTCGACACAATCTTCCACACAACTACAATATCTTCTTCGAAAACACGCAACTCAAACCTTCATCTCTCCTTCAATATTCTAGGTGTTTCTTTTTCTCGTGATCTTTCTTGGAAAGATCACATTACCTCTCTTTCTAAACAAGCTTCTAAGAGGTTGGGTGTTCTGAGGCGCCTTCAGTATTTCTTCACACCACCCCAGTTGCTTGCTCTGTATAGGGGTGTTGTTCGCCCCTGTATGGAGTATGCGTCACACATCTGGGGTGGTTCCACACACACAGCTCTCCTGGAAAGGTGGAGTCTAGAGCTTTTCGCCTTATCAATTCTCCTGCTCTCACTAATTCTCTCCAATCTCTTTCTGCCCGTCGAAATGTTGCGTCACTCTCTCTCTACTATCGCTATTACAATGGACACTGCTCTTCTGAACTCTCTCTCGTCGCATACCTCCTCCATTAAGAAGGGCTCGTGCGACTCGTCTTTCTACACAGTCTCATCCTTTCTCTGTCCAACTCTCTGACCCCAGACTTAACCTCTATGCTCAATCTTACATTTACTCTACTGGTAAAGTCTGGAACACACTTCCTTCATCTATTTTCCCAACTACCTATGACTTAAGCACCTTTAAACGCCGTGTATCAGGTCATGTCGGCCTTTAATTTGACCATGTTTCCGACTTTCCTCCCAACTCTGGTGGAAATGGTAGGCCTCTGGCCTTTGCCCACCAGAGGAGAAATAAAAAAAAAAAAAAAAAATAATAAATATATATATATATATATATATATATATATATATATATATATATATATATATATATATATATATATATATATATATATATATATATATATATATATATATATATATATATATATATATATATATATATATATAGCTGTGACATTAGGAGTTATAGCTGGTATTGTGCTAATCGGAGTGTTGACTCTAATCATCTGGAAAATTTCAACAACGATTCACGACCGTCGAGAGTTTATGAGATTTGAAAATGAGAGAAGAAACGCAGCGTGGAATACAGTAAGTATTGTATTGTTTTTTTTCGTGTAACTATATATACGACATGTCATTTACACGAAAAAGAAATATGTACGGGGTACTTGGAGAAAGTGGGTAATGTGTCAAATTATATCGTTAGATGTTAGTTAAATTTCAAAAGCAAAAGTTTTACACATATTTATAAAAGAATGTTATCCGTTAAACTTTAAAAGAAGGCTGTTAAAATTATGAAGAGAAAGAATAAAAATTACAGCTATAGAGTCTTGGAAATTGAAAAATAAACTGCTGAAATGTTGAAATATCTGTGTTTTAAACATGACGCACACATATGAAACATTGGTAATTGAAATAAAATGTAAGAGAAAAAGATAAATAAAAGGATTCATGAATTAATATCACACTAAATGAGTGAAATAATATATGCTGTAAGACTTATGAAGAGGTCCGGAGAGAATTTACCTGGAAATTCAGAAAACTAGCTCTAATTAAGCGGTCAATAAATTTCAGAAGATCCCGCCCTAAACATACAGAATGAGATCTCACGGAGCCCCACCGCATCTACCAGGAGACTTATAGTAAGGAACAAGATATTTCATAAAGTACCTTATGGAGAATCCTCTGTTGCAAACTGAAGAAACTAGCACATCACTTTCATATTTTGCACAAGCTTGAAGCTAAAGACTATACTGATTGACATGTTATGTGCACTGACCTGCTAGAAGATGCGAAAAATGAAAATTTGTTGTAGAAACTGTTATTAAATTTTGAGGGTTTATTCCATACATGTGGACATGTGAATAGATACATCTACATAACATGAGCAGAACAACCACCAAACGCATTTCTGGATAGTTTACGGGACTTACCCAAGAAGAATACTTAGTCTGAACTAACAAAATCAATGATCTACAACCATTTCATGTTCACAGAATTACATGCAACTCATAACTTGAAATGTTACAACAGTTTCTAGAGTCAAAATTGTTACAAAATGAGATCATGGATACTGTTATTTTCCAACAGTATGAGCACCATCAAATTTCGCTTTAATTATTATTATTATTATTATTATTATTATTATTATTATTATTATTATTATTATTATTATTATTATTATTATTATTATTATTATTATTATTATTATTATTATTATTATTATTATTATTATTATTATTATTATTATTATTATTATTATTATTATTATTATTATTATTATTATTATTATTATTATTATTATTATTGAATTATTTGAACTCTGTTCTTATATGGCTTTATTATTTCAATCATACATTATTATTTTATTTAACGAAAGCATAACAAATTAATCTAATAACCTAGAAATATCAAGGATTATAGCAATGATACAGTTTACATAATAAGTAAGTCATTAATAAAATAACAAGTATTGAGCAAAATGGGAGAATGACGATGACAATATACTATATATATATATATATATATATATATATATATATATATATATATATATATATATATATATATATATATATATATATATATATATATATATATATATATATATATATATATATATATATATATATATATATATATATATATATATATATATATATATATATATATATATATATATATATATATATATATATATATATATATATATATATATATATATATATATATATTTCGTCTTTGTCTTTCTACTTCGACCTTCCCTTCTTGCTGGAAACGTGAGCTCATTTAGCCTGTGCCGAAGAAGGGGGATCCCTCTCAATCTTCCAACTATCGTCCCATTTCTTTGACCTCCATTCTCTCTAAAGTTTTCGGATCTATCCTTAACAGGAAGATTTGGAAACATCTCAATTCTTCTAATCTTATCTCTGATCGTCAGTATGGCTTTCATAAGAAACGCTCTGCTGGTGAACTTCTTTCCCTTCTCTCTGACTCTTGGTTCTCCTCTCTTCGGCATTTCGGTGAATCTTTTGTTGTAGCCTGGACATATCGAAAGTCTTCGATAAAGTCTGGCACAAAGCTTTGATTTCTAAACTTTCCTCTTTCGGTATCTATCCTTCTCTCTGTGATCTTCTCTCTAAATTCCATTCCGGTCGTTCTATAGCAGCTGTTGTAGACGGCCACCGTTCTTCCTTTAAATCTATTAATAGTGGTGTTCCTCAGGGTTTTGTTCTATCCCAACACTTTTTCTACTTTTCATTAATGATCTTTCTATTGTTTCATCTCCTATCCACTTCTATGCTGAAGATTACACCCTTCATTACTCCTTTCAGTTTGTAAGACGTTCGTCCCAACAGTAGTTAATAGACTCGAGAAGGGTAGCCTTGGAACAACTAACCTCTGATCTTTCCCGTATTTCAAATTGGGGCAGAGAAAATATGGTAGTTTTCAATGCATCAAAAACTCAGTTCCTCCAAATCTCCACTCGACACAGTCTTCCACACAACTATGAAATCTTCTTTGTAAACACACAACTCAAACCTTCATATTTCCTTAATATTCTTGGCATATATTTTTCTCGTGATCTTTCTTTGAAAGATCACATTACTTCTCTTTCTAAACAAGCTTCGAAGAGGTTGGGTGTTACGAGGCGTCTTCAGAATTACTTCACCCCACTCCAGTTGCTTGTTCTCTATAGGGGTATTGTTCATCCCTGTATAGAGTATGCTTCACACATCTGGGGTGGTTCCGCTCATACAGATTTCCTTGAGAAGGTGGAGTCTAGGGCTTTCGTCTCATCAACTATCCTGCTCTAACTAACTCTCTCCAATCTCTTTCTGTCCGTCGAATTGTTTTCACTCTCTCTATATTATCGTAATTAAAATGGACACTGCTCTCCTGAAATCTCTAATCGTATACCTCCTCCATTGAGAAGAGCTCGGGCGATACGTCTATATACACAATCTCATCCTTTCTCTGTCCAACTCTCCGACCCCATACTTAACCGCTATGCTTAATCTTGCATATATTCTACTAGTAAAGTCAAGAACACACTCCTTTTGTCTGTTTTCCCAACTTCCTCTGACTTGCATACTTTAAACGACATGTATCTGGACATGTCGGCCTCCATCGACCAGGATAGAGTTTTCCCAACTCGGGTATAAATCGGTAGGCCTCCGGCCTTTGCCCACCGTGTATATATATATTATATATATATATATATATATATATATATATATATATATATATATATATATATATATATATATATATTATATATATATATATATATATATATATTTTTTTTTTTTTTTTTTTTTTTTTTTTAGCTTTATTTTTATTATAAAAAGAATAGCTAGGAATGAATGTAGCATAATCAGTTAAATTATATTTAATAAAAAGAATATTAAATTATGATTGCTAGTTACAAAAGCTTTAATATCCATCAACGTTTCGGTTTCTTTTTATTTCTAAATTTATTTACTGAAGCCATCATCAGGATAACTGAAAAGGATAAAATACAAACATTAAATAAACTGAAAATCCAGAATAAAAACAAATTTAAAAATAAACAAAAAAGATTGACTAGATATAATAACAGTATTCACAAGTATGATCTACAGTACGATAGCTAGAAACGTCAGATCTGCTACCTTTCTTCGGAATCGGCTGAATATAAGCGCGCTTCCATCACTGAGTGGAAAAGTATTACTATTAAGGCATAGAGAGTAGAGTGAACCAGGACAAGCACCTACTCGGAAGCACACTCTCTCAGAACTACTATCCTTCATGACGTTCATAGATTTCAGGATCCTATGCACCCGATCATGAAAAATCACAGGTAGAGACATAGTACACCTGAGATGAGAAGTAGGAGGAGGGGTGCTATAATCGTACTGGATGGAATTAAATGAAAAAGAATGAGGCCATCGATGAATATCTCTATAACGATTCTGAAATGAATAAAAATTATTAAGAGTGATTGGAATAGGAGAGTTTTTCCATTCGCGGTTAGCGCTTTCTCTATCCTCAAGGACAAGAGAACAGTTGGCATCGAACCATAAATTTATAGAAGAAAAAGATTTAGCTGAAGATAGACTGAACCTGCTCATCTCATCGGCAATTAAGGCTCCTACCTTTTCAGCAGACACCGAAGCGTCCTCCGAACCAAAACTGGATTTATTCCAATAGTAGTTAGCAAAGAATTCACGCATTGCCCCGAAAATAGTCCGATTGAAGTGTCAGAAAGTAGTTGCGTTAATATTTCTTGATCAAAACTGTCAAAATAGAATCTCAACTTCAGGCATTATTTTTCCAATAAAATTCTATTGAAAACAAAAACTCTGGATTACTTAATATTTGCTCTATTTCAGATGCTGCATAACTCGTTTGGTAGTGAATATTCTAAAATTTTACAGTGTTTGATTATTTCACGCTTAATTTCATTTTCACATTTACAGTTCTACTATTATTATTCCATCTTGTTAAATACACTTGTGTAACTCGCTTCTAAATTCTCTTTAATTTAGTAAATCTTTGCCGAGATTTAGAAAAATAGGCTGAAATTCCTGAAAATTTACCAAAGAATATTTTATTTTACCAAACTAAATTCAACTGATTAGTATAACATTGTACGTATGTAACAACTTTTTCATATAATTCCTTAATTTTAAAGCAGCAACCCCATCTTAAGTTTGTACTATAATTTACTATATTCCTTAATTCATTTGGCAATATCTTCAGATAAAACCTCTCCAGTAATATTTGCAGGATAAAAAGACTCAAAACTTTCAACAGGTTTTTCATTAACTACACTATTTGAAAACAAGGATCATTTGAAAAATAATATAGATATTTGAATCAATAATTACTATGAATTCAAGTTTTATTTTCCTTCGAGAATAAAACGGCCACCATTGTTCTTTCGTCCAGCTTTAACGTACTCACTCTCAAAATAGTGTTCTAGAGTCTCTTGGATCTGTTTGCTGTTCGATGGGATATCAAATTCCTCTCCCGAAGTCTTCCCTATCTGTCCATTCACCAACAATCAGCCTGCTTATGTCCTTCAGCTGTTATGCATTTGAACACCGATGAGATTGTATTTGTGTAAAGACCTCTATACGATGAAGCGGTTTTCAAGTTCAACCTTTTCCCGATCTCTTCCCGATTTTGGTCTCCTAGTATTTTCATAAATCTAAAAAATTCTTCGGTAAACTCAAAGAAGCGCTATATTGTCTAAATCACACTGTCTAGCCAGAACACGACTGCTAAGCTCTTTGAAAGAAAGACAACTTCCTTAGCTGCAGTCGGCTTGAGATCCATTAGACATTCGCATGGTGGCAGTTATCATGCCAGGGAGAAGGGTTACATAAGTTATTAAGACCATATTTTCTTTCTTTTAAAACCTAATATCCTTTGTTTCTTTTTTTTTTTTTTTTTTTTTTTTTTTTTTTTTTTTTTTTTTTTCTTTACCTTCGTTTCCTCTTTCCATTCTTACCCTTATAAACGGTTGCATATTATATATATATATATATATATATATATATATATATATATATATATATATATATATATATATATATATATATATATATATATATATATATATATATATTAATAAAAAGTTCACATCTCACGGGCATTGCCCTATTCTAGGAGAGGAACTTTTCTAGGTAGTATATACCTAGGATCCCCAAGTGGGATCGAACCGTCTCCCTCAAGCACGTGAATCAATCACTCTGCCGTTTGAGCCACGGTTGACTGCTATATATATATATATATATATATATATATATATATATATATATATATATATATATATATATATATATATATATATATATATATATATATATATATATATATATATATATATATATATATATATATATATATATATATATATATATATATATATATATATATATATATATATATATATATATATATATATATATATATATATATATATATATATATATATATATATATATATATATATATATATATATATATATATATATATATATATATATATATATATATATATATATATATATATATATATATATATATATATATATATATATATATATATATATATATATATATATATATATATATATATATATATATATATATATATATATATATTATATATATATATATATATCCCCTCTGGTGGGAAAAGGCCAGAGGCCTACTAAAATTCCCACCAGAGTTTGAGAGAAAATCGGGAACCTGGTCAAATTAAAGGTTAACATGTTCCGATACACGGCGCTTGAAGGTGTGTAAGTCATAAAAAGTTGGGAAAATAGATGAAAGGAGGGTGTTCCAAACTTTACCAGTAGAGTACATGTAAGATTGAGCATAGCCTTTAAGTCTTGGAACAGAGAATTGGACAGAGAAAATATTAGACTGTGTAGAAAGACGTGTCGAACGAGCTCTACTCACTGGAGGAGGTATACGACGAGAGAGTTCAGCAAAGCAGTCTCCATTGTAATAGCGATAGTATAGAGAGAGTGATTCAACAATTCAATGGGCAGAAAGAGACAAGAGAGAGTTAGTGAGAGCAGGAGAGCTGATTTGACGAAAAGTCCTAGACTCCACCTTCTCAGGAAGATCTGTGTGAGTGGAACCACCCCAGATTTGTGAGGCGTACTCAATACAGGGGCGAACAACACCCTTATACAGAGCAAGCCACTGGGGTGGAGTGAAGAAGTTCTGAAGACGCCTCAGAACACCTAACCTCTTTAGAAGCTTGCTTAGAAAAAGAAGTAATGCGATCTTTCTAAGAAAAATCACGAGAAAAAGAAACACCAAGAATATTAAAGGAGTGATAATGGTTTGAGTTGTGTAGAAGATTGTGTCGAGTAGAGAGATGGAGGTTTTGAGTTTTTGTGGCATTGAAAACGACCACGTATTCTCAGTCCCAATTTTAAATGCGAGATAGATCAGACAGAGGTCAGTTACTCAATGACCACTCTCCTTGCGTCGATTAACTACTGTTGGGAGGGCCGTCTTTCAAATTGAAAGGAGCAATGAAGGGTGGAGTCACCGTCATAGGAGTGGATAGGAGATTAAGTAACAGACAGAAGGTCTTGAATGGCAAGCAGAGAAAGTGTTGGGTGTTAGGACAGATCCTTGAGGAACATCACTATCAATATTTAAAGAATGAACGGTAAACTTCTACAACAGCTTCTATAGAATGACCAGATAGGAAATTAGAGAGAACTCCACAGAGAGAAGGATAGATTCCGAAAGAGGAAAGTTTAGAAATCAAAGCTTTGTGCCAGATTCTATCGAAAGTGTTCGATATGTTTAGAGCAACAGCAAAGGTTTCACCGAAATATTGAAGAGCGGGGGACCAAGAGTCAGAGAGAAGGGAAATCAAAGATAAAATTAGAAGAATTGAGATTCCAAATCTTAAGAATAGATTCGAAAACTTTAGAAAGAATGGAGGTTAAAGAAATGGGAAGGCAGTTAGAGGGTTGAGGGTGGGGGTCCCCCTTCTTCGAAAGAGACTGAATGAATGCACGTTTCCAGCAAGAATGAAAGGTCGAAATGTAAAGACATAGACGAAATAATTTACATAGGCAGGGTGCAAGCTCGGAAGCACAAGTTTTGAGAACCACAGGAGGGATACCGTCAGGACCGTACGCATTCTTAGTGTTCAACTCGTAGAGAGCAGAAATGACGTCTTTAGAAGAAATTACAATTTTAGGCATAAATGAGTTGGAGGGAGTTGAAGGAGTAAGAGCAGCTCCGGAATAGTGCAAGGTTGAATTAGAAGCAAAAGTTTGAGCGAAGAGTTCAGCTTTAGAGGAAGGCAAAACGGCAGTTGAAACGCCAGAAAATATTAAAGGAGAGAAAGAGAAAAAAAAAAACAAAGTTAGAGTTGACAGTTTTTGCAAATGCCAGAGAGAACGTTAGGAAGAAGAACCAGAAAGATTACTGCATTTTAAGCGGAGGAATGAATTTCCTGGTTGAAATATAAGCTGCATGAGTTTCTGGAGTTTGAAGACGACGGATATATATATATATATATATATATATATATATATATATATATATATATATATATATATATATATATATATATATATATATATATATATATATATATATATATATATATATATATATATATATATATATATATATATATATATATATATATATATATATATATATATATATATATATATATATATATATATATATATATATATATATATATATATATATATATATATATATATATATATATATATATATATATATATATATATATATATATATATATATATATATATATATATATATATATATATATATATATATATATATATATATATATATATATATATATATATATATATATATATATATATATATATATATATATATATATATATATATATATATATATATATATATATATATATATATATATATATATATATATATATATATATATATATATATATATATATATATATATATATATATATATATATATATATATATATATATATATATATATATATATATATATATATATATGTATATTACAGGAAAGCAATCCAATTTACAAAAGTGCTACAACCACCGTCGCTAATCCTGGATTTAGCTCAATGTAGGAAAACGTTAAGAAAAAATAAATAAATAATTGTCCATGATTACATATTATTTATTCAGTTTTAGAGATGAGAAAATTCCAAAAAATTATAATTTAATATTAAAATATATATACAAATATAATTTTCATCTCATTTTCCTTTAGATAAGGAGCTTAAACTTTCATTTACTTATAATTCTTTTGATAGAAAATTCTTCATTCGTTATGCTACCTCTCAAACAAGGAATATTTTGATTTTACAACAGATTTATATTTTTGGATATTTGCTTATTTTCAGTTATGAAATGCCATCAATTTATATAACACTCTGTTGACATTCACTTAAAAGGTAAGACTGAATAAAAGTTGTTAAATTCATGAAACTCATGCATGGGTTCATTAATTGGTATCTGCTCTGATTATGCATCTTGAGTGTGACTTCCATCTAACTTAAATTTTAACAATCCAACAGTTAACATTATTTCATTGAATATAAATATTTTTCACTTTTTAACACAAAACTCTGACATACTGCATTTCGTAACTATATTCTCTATCTCTACCTATCTATCAAACATATATATATATATATATATATATATATATATATATATATATATATATATATATATATATATATATATATATATATATATATATATATATATATATATATATATATATATATATATATATATATATATATATATATATATATATATATATATATATATATATATATATATATATATATATATATATATATATATATATATATATATATATATATATATATATATATATATATATATATATATATATATATATATATATATATATATATATATATATATATATATATATATATATATATATATATATATATATATATATATATATATATATATATATATATATATATATATATATATATATATAATATATCTGCTATATGGGGATTCGAACCCTGACCTCTAAGATGGTAAGACATTGCGCTAACCACTACACCACTGATGGTACAAAAAGGAACCACGTTGGAACTTCTCATGTTCAACTGCCATGACTCAATCCCAAAGGACTCCTCCGAGCACACTCGGGCGTAGGGTTAACGGGTCAGTTCTATCCTCAGAGTCCGCTGTCCAATAGGTATGTAAATCGCCACATAAACCGTGGGATAAAATTTATACTTTTATATACTGCAAATGGGGATTCGAACCCTGACCTCTAAGGATAGAACTGACCTGTTAACCCTACGCCAGAGTGTGGTCGGGGGAGTCCTTTGGGATTGAGTCATGGTGGTTGAACATGAGAAGTTCCAACGTGGTTCCTTTTTGTACCATCAGTGGTGTAGTGATTAGCGCAATGTCTTGCCATCTTAGAGGTCAGGGTTCGAATCCCCATTAGCAGTATAAAAAAGTGTATATATATATATATATATATATATATATATATATATATATATATATATATATATATATATATATATATATATATATATATATAAGTAATAGGGAAAACACGGGTTCCAGAATACGCCAAGCTTCGCTCGGGTTATGTTCCGGAACTCATTCGTTCCTTGTTTTCTCCACTATTTATTCAAGTGTATTTAATAAGAAATTTAATAATTTTTTAAATAAAAAATGGTGCTGATGAGACTTGGTTATGAATTATAACAATAATAATTGATTTCTAATTGAAAAATCTCTAATAAATTTGGAGATAGCTTATAATTTTAATTGAAGAGTTTACTCATTTAAATATTCAGATTGTTTTTTTTTTTTTTTTTTTTTTTATTGTAATTCTAGATCAGATATATGGAAAAATAGTAAAATAGTATTCAATCTTTGTTATAATAAAAATTTGCTATAATAAATGGAAGATGCAGAAAATAAATTTAAAAAAAAAAAAACATCTCGCGTTTATCGCGAGATGCTTTTATTTACTTAAGAAATTGAAAATTAAAAAAAAAAAAAAGGAAGAAAAAATTTAACAAGAATTTATTAGAATTTTTATAATACGAAATTTTAAATGAAAAAATTGATTAATCTAAATTCTAACATGTCGCGATAACCTCGACATGCTATATGTAATTAAAAAATAATAAACTTTAAAAAACAAATTTTTTTTAATTACCGAAAATTTATTAGAATTTTTAGGATATGGAATTAGAAATAAAAATACAATTGAAATAACGCGTTGTAATGATTACAACGCGTTAAATAATATAAATTGTATAGATTTAAAAAATAATATATTTTAATTTAAAAAATAGTGCTGATAAGAACTTATGAAAATGAACAAAAAGAAAACTTTCATTTTATGAGAAACTAATATTTTCCTTTTAATTAAAAATTTATTTTCCTTTGATATTTTCAGTATGGAATATGGAAAATTTACAGATCATATTTTTAAATATATTTTACAAAAGTATCAATGGAAGTGAGTATAACATAAAAACATTTAGAAGGGGCTTGAGGTTTTGAAAAATTCTTTAAATTCGTTATTACTTTCAAAAAAATTTATAATTAAGATTATATTTTTTGCAATCAATGTAAAAGTAAGATTGATCTTAAAAGTGACATATTTCATTATGAGATTACAAAAAGATAAATAATTATACAACTGATGTTTACTAATATTACATGTAATTATTATTTCATGATCTTTTACTCCTTTGTTTTTAAAAAATTTGTAAAAATTTCCTCTAACAAACGACGTAAATACTGATAACAAGCGCAAATTTTTTTCAGCATTTTTTAATTAAGATGGAATTTGTTACCTTGATATTATTTATATCAAGGGAGTTGCTTTTCATAAGATTATAAATTTCATTAACATTGTTATATTCTTTATTATGATCACATAATATATGTAAATCTTTTAATAACTCGTACAAAGAATGATATATTTTATCTTCTGAGTCATTAAATTTATTTTCAATAATATTATTACTTTTAGAGTGATATTCATTTTTAATTTCAAATAAAATACCATTTAATATATATTTTTCTCTTTATCAGAAAGTATATCTAAACTTTCGTTAAAACTTTTTACCTTTACATGTTGAAAATCTGTTAGCTATTGTTTCATTCACTACAACGTCCCCTTTAAAGCTGCCATTATATCGGCTGAAAAAAAATATTCAAGTCACATGGACAGAAACTTATCGAAGCATCAAGAATTTAACACATATAAAAATAAAACATAAATTATAAATATAACTTCCAAATATAAATGTTCGTTGTCGTTATAGCTCAGTGACTATCACATCAGTCTCCGACCTGAGAGTCCCGTGTTCTCTTCTTGATAGAGGCAAAATTTTTAATAAATAAAAGTTGATATATGAAATCTAACTAATATCAAATAATAATTTGATATTATTCATTATTATTTAAATAATCTACTTCGAGTGAAATAAACACGAAAAAACGACAAGATAATAATAATAATATAGTTTAGTCCAATTTGAGTGGACTAAATATGAAAAAACGACAAGATGATGATGATGATAATAATAATAATAATAATAATAATAATAATAATAATAATAATAATAATAATAATAATAATAATAATAATAAAATAATAATAATAATAATAATAATAATAATGATATGGAAACTATGCAAGATAGAGAAATTTTATAGATCTAAACTGAAGTACTGGATGAGATACTCTTATATTTCAAAATTTATTACAATCTGTCAATTAGAATTATAAATATTTTAAAATTTTATAATTTTTTAAGGAGCAAACCATAAATTTTGATTTTACAAAACTCTACGGACTTTTAATAAATTTAAATTTTAAAAATATCCGGTTCTACTACAGATAGAAAGATAAATGATATATCGTTTTATAGTTTTTTTTTTTTTTTTGAGCTTGTATATTTCAAATTTGATATTTTTAATGTAGGTTTATTAGAAAAAAATATTAAAAATAATTTTTAAAAATATAAAAGATAGAGAAAATTTACAAGAGAGCAAAGTTGAAGAACTCGATGAAACATAAACATGCTGGAATATACATTTGTTTTTCAAAAGTTTTATAAAGAAAATAATATTTTATTACTTTTAATCTATAATAAATATAATATGGAAATAAAACTAAATTAAAGAAAGTCACCTTTTCACGAATAATTATATTTACGAGACGGATAATTATGATAGAACAAAAGATGAGCTAACTTCTATAATTTTAGATAAAGAACTGTTTTCATAAAGAATAAAATATTTAGAAGAAAAATTAGTTTCTATTTTAAAATTAAAGCTCGAAAACATTTTGAAATTCTAGAATGAGAAAAATCCAAAATTGATTTATAATAAAAAAAAAAAAAAAAATCCCTAATAGGTAAGATCCAAGAATAAAGAAATTCAAAATACATTATAATAAAAATTCTATAATAAAATGACAACTTGCGATATTTGTAATATATTATTAAAAATTTTAGAATTCATGAAAGAAGAAATAAACATATTAGAAATAAAAAATCAATCAATTCTTAATATGAATTATTTTAATGATAAAAAATTATGTTCATTATGTAACAAAAGAATTATAAAACTTAAAATTCATGAAAGAACTAAAAAACATCAAATAAATTTAATAAATTGTAATTATAAAAATTGTCGAGAAGGAATTCAAGGTAAATTTCAACATAAAAATAATTGATCAAAGAATTTTTAATAACATTATGATTCTAATATATTCTCTATCATTATTATTATTATTATTATTATTATTATTATTATTATTATTATTATTATTAATATTATTATTATTATTTATTATTATTATTATTATTATTATTATTATTATTATTATTATTATTATTATTATTATTATTATTATTTTATGTCTCCTCTGGTGGGCAAAGGCCGGAGGCTTACCTAATTCCACCAGAGTTGGGAAATATTTAGAATCTTGTCACTAATGGCCAACGAGACCCGATACATGGCGTTTAAAAGTGTGCAACTCAAAGGAAATTGGGAAAACAGATAAAGGGAGTGTGTTCCAAACTTTACCAGTAGAGTACATGTAAGAGTGAGCGTAGCGGTTAAGTCTGGGGTCGGAGAGTTGGACAGAGAAAGGATGAGACTGTGTAGAAAGTCGTGTCACACGATCCTTTCTCAATGGAGGAGGAATGCGACGTGAGAGTTCAGGAGAGCAACGTCCGTTGTAATATCGATAGTAAAGAGAAAGTGATGCAACAATTCGACGGGAAGAAAGAGACTGAAGGAAGTTAGTAAGAGCAGGAGAATTGATGAGACGAAAAGCCCTAGACTCTACCTTTTGGAGAATAGCTGTATGTGTGGAAACACCACAGGTGTGAGAGGCATACTCCATACAGGGGCGAATAACACCCCTATACAGAGCAAGCAACTGGGGTGGCATAAAAAAAACCACGAAGGCATCTCAGAACACCCAACCTCTTAGAAGCTTGATTAGAGAGAGAAATAATGTAATCCTTCCAAGAAAGATCACGAGAAAAAAAAACACCAAGAATATTGAGGACAGAAGAAGATTTGAGTTTAGTGTTTTCGAAGAAGATATCATAGTTGTGTGGAAGATTGCGTCGAATAGAAAGATGAAGGAAAAGAGGTTTTGAGGCATTGAAAACGACCATGTTTTCTCAGCCGCAATTTGAAATACGAGAAAGATCAGAGGTCAGTTGCTCCAAGACCATCCTTCTTGAATCTATCAACTGCTGTTGGGAGGGACGTCTTTCAAATTGAAAGGAGTAATGAAGGTTGGAATCATCGGCATAGGAGTGGATAGGAGACGAAGTAATAGAGAGAAGGTCATTGATGAAAATTATGAAAAGAGTTAGATACAGGACAGATCCTTGAGGAACACCACTATTTATAGATTTATAGGAAGAACGGTGGCTGTGTACAACAGCTGCTATAGAACGACAGGAAAGGAAATTAGAGAGAATGTCACAGAGAGAAGGATAGATTCCGAAAGAGGGAAGTTTGGAAATTAAAGCTTTGTGCCAGACTCTATCGAAAGCTTTCGATATGTCCAAAGCCACAGCGAAAGATTCACCGAAACTCCGAAGAGCGGAGGACCAAGATTCAGAAAGTAGGGAAAGAAGATCACCAGTAGAACGTTCTTTACGAAAGCCATACTGGCGATCAAAGATAAGTTTAAAAGAGTTAAGGTGTTTCCAAATTTTCCTGTTCAGGATAGATTCGAAAACTTTAGAAAGAACGGAGGTTTAAGAAATAGGACAATAGTTAGAGGGTTGAGAGGGGTCCCACTTCTTCGGCACAGGTTGAATGAGCTTACTTTTTCAGCAAGAAGGGGAGGTCGAAGTAGAAAGGCAAAGACGAAATAATTTACCAAGGCAGGGTGCAAGCTCGGAGGCACAAGTTTTGAGAACCGCAGGAGGAATACCATCAGAACCATACCCTTTCTTAGTGTTAAGCTCAGAGAGAGCAGAAATGACATCTTTAGAAGAAATTACAATGTTAGTCATAAGTGAGTTGGAGGGGGTTGAAGGAGGAGAAATAGCTCCGGAATTGTCTAGGGTAGAGTTAGAGACAATCGTATGAGCGAAGAGTTCAGCTTTAGTAGAAGGTAAAATGGCAGTTGTGCCATCAGAAAAAACTAGAGGAAATCACCTAAAATGATGATTTCGGAGAAATTAGAAGAAAATAGAATTTGCTCTATTTTGGAGTTTAAATAATCGAAGAATTTTTCGTAGTCAGTAGAATTAGGAGATAAATAGATAGAACAAATAAATTTAGTAGTAGAACTGCAAGAGAGCTTACGACATAAAGTAGAGAATTCAGGAGACTCCAAATTAGAGACACGAGAGAAAATAACATCATTCCGCACACATTCGCAACAACCGCCTTTGGCTGAAAATTGAGGATAGAGACAGTAGGAGGTAACAGAATAAGGTTTGCTGTCAGCACACGCAAGAACCTGAGTTTCGGTTAGAAACAAGAGATGAGGTTTAGAAGAAGAGAGATGGTGTTCGACAAAGGGGAAATTAGAAAAAAGACCTCGAATATTACAGAAATTTATGAAAAAAGAAGACCATGCATCATGGTAAGCCGGACTCAGGGTCATGGAGGCACCATCCCCATCATCGGAGGCCGCCAACTCCCAAGTGATGATGGGGTGAGGGGTGGAGGTTGAGGGTCATTCTTTGGATGCCGCCCCTCGAAGCATCTCCTAGGCAGCTCTGAGTTTCGCCATTTTGTTTTGTTTTGTAAAGGTAATGTAAGAGTAAGCGCTTGTAAATTTGTTAGAACATTTGAAGAAATGGGGTGGAGAGGTAGTGGGAGCATAGACACTCCAGTATGAGGCGAAGGTACACTAGAGACCCTCTGAGAAGGTGAAACGCGAAAAGGAACGAACCAAAGGGCAACGGAGTGAAACGGAATTGTCTAGCCCATCCTATTACTCCGCGGTTTATGCCCAATGGAGGGTACTTGCATCGCTTTGGACGGGGCTACCTCCTCCCTTTATTATTATTATTATTATTACTATTATTATAGAAACTTTTTCCTATAAACAGCACTAATCTCAGTGGTGCTGTGGTATTTTACTACTACTACTACCATTCTTTTTTTCGTACTTCCATCCCATATGTAATTATTATTATTATTATTATTATTATTAGTAGTAGTAGTAGTAGTTGTAGTAGTAGTAGTAGTAGTAGTAGTATTGTTCTTATTGTTATAACTATAAATATGCAGAATCAGAATAATAATGATGCTAATAATTATAACATTATTATTATTATTATCAGCAGCATCATTGCTATTATTACGATTGTTAATAAAATATGTTATTAATATTATTATTATCATTATAATCATTATGCTTGTTATAATAATTACTATTATTATTATTTTTCTTATTATTAGAGTAAATATCATCATTATGCTATTATTATCATTAGTGTTATTGTGGTAATTATCATAAGTAACGTCTCTGATATTGTTATCTGCATTATTGACGCTATCATTAATATTTCTAGAGTTTTGTTACTTTAGTAGTTACCTTTCATAACTTGTAGTTGTTAAATAAATTAAAATTATATATATATGAACCATTGGGGATCAAAGGAAACTACAGTGCTTTCCACTAGCCACCCCTTTTCAGAGAACTGGACAGTCACAATATTATTATTACGATAATTATTGAATTTAGTAATATAGGACCTAAAGACTTTCACTTCACGTTGAATTTCATAAAAATATGCCTGATGGACGAACAGCAATAATTAAAAATTGGTTCAACAGTGGAACTATGAGAAGCATAACTGATATGACTCAAACAAAAAAGATTGTTTTGAAATGATTTATAAAATTGAAGAAAAAAAATATGTAAATTTATAAAAGAAGGATCAGGACGGATAATAAGCAATATTATATATATATATATATATATATATATATATATATATATATTATATATATATATATATATATATATATATATATATATATATATATATATATATATATATATATTATTATATATATATATATATATATATATAATACATATATATATATTTATATATATATTAATACACTGACATAATGTTCAAATAAACTTTAAAAAGATTTGAGTTCTTGGGTACCATTTCTAAATATTTCAGAAGCTGAAGTCCCCAAATATCTAGCAGACACCTCTGGAGGAAATCTCCGTGAATACCAGGAGGTCCGGGTGGACTTGTTTATTAAATATAATACCCCATTAGCCATCTCAGCGAACGTGGAGAGGTTGTTTAGTCAAGGCTCTGACATTCAAAGACCAAAGAGGGCAGCCATGGCATCCAGCATTTTTAAAAAAATTTTCTTTATGAAAGGGAATATGACCCTGTTCAGAATGCAAGAGGAGAGCTACGAGGAAGAAGAGATCGTAGATATTCAAATAAATAAGATTAAAATCTTTCTCATTTTTTGTTATATATTTGCATCCTTCAAATAAAATTTCAAAATAATTAATCTTTACATATTTGCGCTCTACTTTTGTTTTTTTGACGCTTCTAAATTTGCGCTTTAAAATTTTTTTTTGATTTGCGGACGTGTGCGCTTTTGCGCTTGCGGACTAAATTTTTTTAAAAATGTGCGCTTTTGCGCTTGCGCACTAAGTTTTCCAATTTGCGCTTTTGCTTTTGCACTCCAAAGTTTAAAACTTGCGCGCCCACCTTTGATATATATATATATATATATATATATATATATATATATATATATATATATATATATATATATATATATATATATATATATATATATATATATATAATATATATATATATATATATATATAAAGATGGCAGTATCTAGATACATGTATCGGCGATACGTATCGATCGATACACTTGTATCGATTATCGGTATGGTTTTTTTTTTTTTTTTTTTTTTTTTTTTTTAAATCACCACCACTTTTGGAAAAAGTCCTATTCAAGGAGGGTTGTTAGAAGAATAAAAGAAAGTAAAAGAGTGCAGAAAAAAAAAAATAAAAACCACCCCTTCAGTTTCCACCCAACGCAAATTTCTTAGGTGAGCGAAGACGCTGGCTTTATAGAAATTGAGATTAAATTCGGAAGGAAATAGAAGATGGGAGAGAGTTCCACAAAGCAGATATGGCAGGAAAGAAGGAGGCGCCACAGCTGACAAACCTGGATTTGCCAATGCTCACGCAAAATTGGTGCATAGACAATGCACCCCTCGTGCCACGAGGACACCGTAAAGGTAGAGGTATAAGAGTGGATAGTTCCCTCTAGCATTTGCCGCTGTAGTACCTTTAGAAAAGAGACAAGGCACCAACGTCACGTCGTAAAGATAAAGAGTGAAGAGAATTAGAAAGAGCGGAACAGTTTATGTCTTTTAGCCTTTGACTAAACCTTATCCAAAAGACGGGTGAAACCTGAGCCACCCCAGATACGAGAGCAGTACTCCATACAAGGGTGGATGAGACCCTTGTATAATTGGAGTAACTGCGAGGAAGAAAAAAATTCTCACAGTTTAAACAAAATTCCCAGATTTTTTGAAGCCTACCTAGCAACCATTGAGATGTCAGGTTTCCAATACATTTTTTTATGTGAAGGCCAAGGATGCTTATATTGTCAATAAGAGAAATAGAAATAGAAAAGTTAGAAGGTTATCTTTGAGAGGGAGATTTCTAGAAGTTGAGTTTTTTAAGAGTTTAATTTAACAAGGTTCAGGCGACCCCACAGGAAAATTCTATCCGGATCTGCAGGAATGGAATCGGAAAGATGAGGCAACTCTAGATGCAAAAGAAGAAGCAGATTTGAAATGAGTAGAAGAATGGAGGGTTGAGTCATCGGCATATGAATGGGTAAGGTTAGATGAACAGCTGAGAAGATCATTAATGAAAAGCAAGAATAGAGTAGGAAACAAGGCAGAACTCTGAGGAACACCACTATTGACAGGAAAGGAAGAAGAAGTCGCTCCATTAACAACAGCCGAAATGGAACAATTAGAAAGAAAGCTAGACATAAGTAAGCAAAGAGAAGGAGGAAACCCAAAGGAGGGGAGCTTGGAAAACAGCGACGCATATTATACCCGGTAAAACACCTTGAATATGTCAAGCGCCACCAAGCAAGTCTCCCCATGGTCCCTAAGGGTAGAAGACCATCACTCTGTGAGAAAGGAAAGTAAATCACCAGTAGACCTCAAACGTCGAAAGCCATACTGATGATCAGAAAGAAGGGGAATGGGATTCCAGATGATCCTAGAAGTGAGAGTTGAAAAAGGTTTCAAAGATCTTAGACAGAATACAAGTGAGAGCTATAGACAATTCCTAAATGGATCGGGAATCTGTATCTCTTTTGCATTTTTCTATAGATGTATCGGAAGAAATCGATACATTTTCCACAAAAAATTTCCAAAGCCGATATATATATATATATATATATATATATATATATATATATATATATATATATAATATATATATATATATATATATATATATATATATATATATATATATATATATATATATATATATATATATAATATATATAATATATATATATATATATATATAATATATATATATATATATATATATATATATATATATATATATATATATATATATATATATATATATATATATATATATATATATATATAATTATATATATTATATATAATATAATATATATATATATATATATATATATATATATATATATATATATATATATATATATATATATATATATATATATATATATATATATATATATATATATATATATGATGAAATAACTCTCTCTTCCATTTGAGGTGTTGTTCTCACACTCTTAACTTGGTATGCACAACTGATACCAAAAACCTATGCCCTAAAATTCACGTTAGTACAATGGGAAAATGTTCTGCCATATGGAACTCATCAGGAAAACCCAAATTAACAAAAATTATACAGTCATTGCTGAATTGTCAGTTAACTTCAAGATGCATAACAAGGAGGAATTCATATACTATTGTTTGTCTTTACTTTTGAAGTATAGAATTACTCTTCATTAACTTTCAAAGAGTTTAGGCCTTAAATCGTTTCGTGAAATTGAACTTGAATATCTTCAGGAATACGTTACTGTCATGATCCCTCTTGCTTATGCGCTTGACAGACTGCAGGCGAACAAGGATTGCTTCTATAGAGCTTTGTTGCTAAATATTCTAGCAGTTGATAAAAAAAATTAAGCGCCTTAATAATGAGCCCCTTCAATATTGTCAACCACTTCTGAACGCCATATTGAAAGATTTTTCAAATAGGTTTCGAAAGTTTCTTAATTAATTTGGATATATGCCTTGATATTAAAATAGCAATATTGGCTTCTGTGTCAAATCCAAGATTCAAAGTTAAAGTGGCTGCGATGAAGAAAAGATTCCATGAAATGCTGGTGAATTCTATAAAAGTCCTACAAGAAAATGGCACGAATATCATGATGCAGTTTCTGAAAGTAGTGCCGATGACTTTTTTGATTAAGAAATATCATATGGCCATACCACGACTACAAGCGAAGAATAGACGGAAATGAAGGTTCTTAAGTATTTTGCCTTATCAAAATCTTCACTGAAATCTCTTCGTCAGTTTCCTGGTGTTTTGCAGGTTTTCTTTTTTTTTTTTTAAATACAACACCCCACAATTATTATCATAGAATCAGCAGAAAGACTCTTCAGTTTGAACGGTCATATTCACTCTCCTAAAAGATGCAAACTGTCTGATGAAATGTTTAGCAGTTTGGTATTTTTAAAAGGAAATTCAGTGTATGTGTAAAATCAAGTCTCCTAACCTTTTTACTATATATATATATATATATATATATATATATATATATATATATATATATATATATATATATATATATATATATATATATATATATATATATATATATATATTATATATATATATATATATATATATATATATATATATATATATATATATATATATATATATATATATATATATATATATATATATATATATATATATATATATATATATATATATATATATATATGCAAAGGAAGGTTATATTGCAACATTGGCTTTATTTTGCTTTAGGGTCGTGTAGACCTAGATCGTTACTTTTATATCTATAAAAATTATTTTCCTCTTACCTTATTCTGGTATATTTTATCTTATTTATAATATCTTATATAGTTGGCGTAAAAAAATCTCTTCTTACTTGTTATTTTTTTATTTCATTAATATATTTCACAAAACTTTTTACATGAATTACAATGTTACACATGCGGTTGGCACGCTGTTCTAGAACAATCTCTCCTCAAATTGCCTGTCATGAACCGACAGGAACGATACCCTAATAATCGATATTTCGTTCCTAATATCGATATATCATTCATCATTTACTGCAAATAATTACAAATTTATTAAAAATTCAAAAATCAACACAACCTTCATTCTAAGATGGTGATACCAATGATGAATGATACCGTAATAATCGATACATCGTTCCTAATATCGATATATAATTCATCATTTATTGCAAATAATTACAAATTTATTAAAAATCAAAAATCAACAAATTCATATTATATTTATATATGATATATATATATATATATATATATATATATATATATATATATATATATATATATATATATATATATATATATATATATATATATATATATATATATATATATATATATATATATATATATATATATATATATATATATATATATATATATATATATATATATATATATATATATATATATATATATATATATATATATATATATATATATATATATATATATATATATATATATATATATATATATATATATATATATATATATATATATATATATATATATATATATATATATATATATATATAATATCCCTAAAATAAAGAGATGTAAATCAGCTTAAATATGTTGAACGCCGAAGTAAAACTTTAAAAAGTAAGACACTAAAAAAGCAAGAATATTAAGTAAAATAATAAGTTAATTATAGATTAAAATTCGCGAGCTTTCGATCTCAATCATCCGGAGATCCTCCTCAAGCTAGATTAATGAACAAGAGTTCATTAATCTTACCTGTGATTATATTTGATCTGGTGCATATGGACTTTTGAAGCCTATGAGCGCTAGGAAGACAAGCTACCAGGTTGGCATTCCTCCTCAAGATTTGATGGAGTGTGCTTTTAAGTAGCGTCATCTCTCGTTCAAGTATTCTTTCTATGCCTCAATGCTAATTTCCAACCTATTCTGAAGAAAAGCAGCTGCTCCGATCTTTCTAACTAGCTTGTGTTCAGTCAACGATATTTGAAACTATTCTCAGCTCGCATTTCTTTTTTCATGTAGAGTCCCTTTATCTTTTTTCCAATCATCAGCATTGGGTTTCGGCGCTGGAGGTCCACTAGTGATAAACTTTCTTACCTCAAGGCTTAAAGATTTATACTCTTCTCTTAGGGATCTGGAGATTTTTGTTTTGAAACGCTTGACAAATCCAAGACTTTTGTCTGGTTATGAGGTTATGACATGATTCTCTGCTTTCCAAACCATCTCTTTCGAGTTTACTCCTCATTGGTTACTTATGCCTAGCTTCATTTCTAATCGTTCAAATAGGCTGTTGCTGACGGGCAACGTTTATCATTCCTGTCAACAATAGTGTTTCACAGAATTCTGCCTTATCTCCTGCCATATTCCTACATTTCATTAATGATCTTCAAAGTTGCTCAATTAATTATATCCATTAACAAGCCGATAATATGGGGTATTGCAATCATATCCAGAGTGACTTGGGTTTCAACTATCTTTTTGATAGGATCAAGTCATAGACCAAAAGTCTTATAAACTGTTTCGTATTTTCCAATTTACACAACGCTTTATCTTGATCACGTGACGTTATTATTTTGTCTCTTATCAACGGGGTCCCGGTTGCATAACGGTTGTAGTGTCTGCACATGATCCTGTGTGGATAATGACAACTGATTCATGCCTGCTCGTTGTGGTGCTTCCTTTTGAAAAGCCACCATGTTTTGTGTAATTCTCCTCAACCTTCTATGTTTCCCGCAGAATTTAATTCCCCTCACTTTAAAACTAGCATCATTGCTTACCTTAAAATTTGCTATATTTTTTTTTTTTAATAGAACGCCACCACTCACGGGCTGAGCCCTTCTTAAGGAGGGGGCACACACATAGGGAGAAAACTCGTTTAAACACACACACCTAACGTACAACCCTCAGGTGTGCGCAGACGGAAGCCTTGAAGAGTGGAAGATTAAATAAAGGACGAAAAATATATGATGGTAGAGAATTCCACAGAATAGAGGTGGCTGGAAAGGAGGCACCACAAAGTGCTACCTTGGGGTTTCCTACGTCCACACAAAATTGATGCGAAAGCAGGGCACCCCTTGCGCAACGAGGACGACGCAACAGTGGAGGAATGCGAAATGCCGATTCCATTGTAGTACCTATAGAAAAGAGAGAGCGCGCCAACGTCACGTCGCAGAGACAGAGGATCAAGGAGAGTTTAAAAGTAGGGGACAATTTATACTCTGTTCAAAAGATAGACAGAGCTAGAGCCACCCCCTCTTCCAGAAGAGACAATGCCTCCCAAATAAGAGAACAGTACTCCATACAAGGGCGAATAAGACCCTTATATAATTGGAGTAACTGTTCAGAAGAAAAAACTTCTCGCAATCTGAACAGAATTCCCAGCTTCTTAGAGGCGTTTTAGCAACCATTGCTATATGTGGTTTCCAAGACAGTTTGTTGTTTATGTTTAGACCAAGAATGTTAATGTTATTTACAGGTGAGACGGGAGAACCATCGAAGAGATAGGAAAGTTAGGAGGTGTTTTTGAGAGTAAGATGTGAAGGAGTTGGGTTTTTAAAGAGTTGAATTTCACAAGGTTGCTATGACTCCACACGGGAAATCCCATCCAGATGGGCAAGAATAGAATCGGAAAGTTGAAGAAGAGAAGCAACTCTAGAAGCAAAAGAGGGAGCAGATTTGAAATGAGTAGAAGAATGCAGAGTTGAGTCATCAGCATAAGAGTGAACAGAGTTAGAAGTGCAGTTGAGAAGATCGTTAATGAAAAGTAAGAATAGTGTTGGAGATAAAACAGAACCCTGAGGAACACCACAGTTGACAGAAAAGGAGGAAGAGGTCGCTTCATCTGCAAGTGCCGAAATGGAACGATTTGAGAGAAAACTAGACAAGAGTAAGCAAAGGGAAGGAGGAAACCCAAAGGAAGGGAAGCTTGGAGAGCAGCGACGCATGCTATACCAGGTCAAAAGAATTGAATATGTCAAGCGCCACCACACAAGACTCCCCGAAGTCCCTAAGGGCAGAAGACCATAGATCAGTAAGATAGGAAAGTATGTCACCAGTTGACCTCGAGCGTCGAAAGCCATACTGGTGATCAGAGAGAAGAGAATGAGACTCCAAATGAATCCAGGAAATGAGAGTTGAGGAGAGTTTCAAAAATTTTAGACAGAACACAAGTGTGAGCTATAGGTCGATAGTTAGAAGGGTCAGAGCGGCTACCTTTTTCGGGATCGGCTGAACAAACGCACGCTTCCAGCATTGAGGAAAATTATTAGTATTAAGGCATAGAGAGTAGAGTTGAACGAGGACAGGCGCTAACTCGGAAGCACACTCCCTCAGAACACGAGGGGGAATGCCATCCGGGCCACTGGCCTTCCTGACGTTCATAGATTTCAGGATCCCATGCACCCGATCATGAGTAATTTCAGGTAGAGACATGGGACACCTGAGAGGAGAAGGAGTAGGAGGAGGGATGCCAGAATCGAGCAGTTTAGAATTAGATGAAAAAAGGAGGCCGAAGAGATTAGCCTTTTCAGAAGGAGTATTAGCTACAGAACCATCAGAGCGAATAAGAGGAGGAAAGGCAGATTTACAGAAGTTATTAGAGATATTTTTGACAAGATGCCAGAAATGTTTATCAGTAGGAGAGCCATGGAGGTCAGCGCACTTTCTTTTTATGAAAGAACGCTAAGTCCTTCGAAGAACATCCCTGCAATGATTCCGAGCTAAATGAAAATTTTCAAGAGTGTGAGGAAAAGGAGAATTTTTCCATTCACGATAAGCATTGTCTCTCTTCCGAAGGACAAGAAAACAGTTGCCATCGAACCATGGATTTTGAGGAGAAAAAGATTTAGTTGAAGATGGAATGAATCTGTCCATCCCGAAAAGGATTACGGTCCCTACCTTTTCAGCAGAGACAGAAGCATTCCCCGAGAAAAAGCAAGATTCACTCCAATGATAGCAAAGAAGCAATGCATTGCCCCCAATTAGCCCGATTAAAGTGACAGAAAGTACCTTTAGGGCATGGTGGAGCTGTTGGAGAGAAAGCATTATAATTAAGAGCTATAAGATTATGGTCAGAGTTACCAATAGGAGGGAAAATGGTGTATTTATATCTAGAAGGAGTAGTGGTGAAGCATAAATCAAGTGTATTCAAGAATTGGTTATGACGATCTGGAATATCTGTAGGTCCCCTAATCAATTCCTCAATGTCGTTAAGAATGCTGAATGATTTGGCCTCCCTCCCACCTGCATTAGCATGAGAGCACCCAATGATTCAGTGTGGTGTTCGTTGAAATCCCCTAAATAGAGGACATCAGCATTTGGATGAGAAGAAGTGACAGTCTCGTGAGAAGTAGTAAGATATTGAAAAAAAAACTGGAAAATCTGTTCCATTAGGGGAGCAGTAGCAGAAACACAAGATAATAGTAGTAGTTAGGAAGACAGATTTTTAGCCATAAAACATCGAAATTAGGAGATTCTAGATTTACGAGACGTGTCACAGGAGTGTTAATGTTAATATAGGCACAGACTCCACCATTTAGACGGAAATTGTGAAAAAGTTGTAGTTAGAGACATTAAGATTGCTAGAGAAAGAATCCTTGTCCAGTTGGGCTTCAGACGGAAGCAAAAGGTTAGGACGAGAGGTAGTGAGGTGGTGTTCAACAGACGCGAAATTATATCGAAGTCCACGGACGTTATCAAAGGTAATAGAAAGCCCCCGTCTACGCCCAACCTCACGATCACCCAAATTAGACATAAAAACAAACACACACGCACACACACAATCACGCACGCACACACTCACTCATGCACTCACTTACTCCCTCACTCACGCAAACACACAATATCGTAAACTAAACATTAAAAAAATAATTAATATTAAAATTACTAAAACTATTAAAATAATAAAAAATATTGCTAAATAAATATATATTCTAAAAAAATGAAAAATTAAATGAATTAACAAACTAATGTTGGAAAGATTTAATATATAGATTAAAAAAAAAGTAGTTCAATTAAAACAGATTAGTAAATTTGAAAACCAAAATGATGTGTCAGTTAACGTATTTGGACTGAGATGAAAAAGAAATATTATATCCATTAAGAATTACTAAAGTTGAGAAAACTAAACATGTTGATTTACTTTTAATATCAAATGATGAAAATACACATTATTTACTGATGAAACATTTGAGTCCATTCATAGATAAAAAGAATAAAGGACAAACTTATCCATGTCGATTCTGTTTACATAGCTTTTATAAAAAAGAATTATTAGATAATCATTTACCAAATTGCAGTATTCACACACCTGTAAGAATGGAATTATCAGAAGGTCAAGTACAATTTAGACTTCATTATAAACAATTCAAACATCCATTTGTTATATATGCAGATTTTGAAAGCACCTTACAAAAAACACACTACTAGTCAACCAAATCCTGGTGAATTTTATACCATTAACTAACAGAATCAACATCCAAACAGTTGGTGTTATTATACGAAATGTGACATAGAATATTCAAAGTTTGAAATATATGAAGGAGAAAATGCATCTAAAACGTTTGTAGAATATTTAATTTCAGAATCAAAAAGAATTTATGAATTATTGAGAATAAACAAACCAATGAATTTAACTCCAGAAGAAAAAATAAATCATGAAAATGCAAACCGCTGTTACGTATGTAAAAGAGAATATACAGAAAACGATTTTAAAGTAAGAGATCATAATCATTTAACAGGAGAATATAGAGGACCTGCTCATAGAAGTTGTAATTTACAAATTCGAGAACCTAAATTTGTTCCAATAATAATGCATAACTTATCTAAATATGATGCTCATTTATTTGTCAAAGATTTCGGTTTAGTAGATGGACAATTGAAAGCAATCCCTCAAACAGATGAAACTTATATAAGTTTCAGTCAGTATATAAAAGTGGGTGAAATTACCTGTTTCAAAATCGATTAATATGGAGTTGAGATTTATCGATAGTTTCAGATTCATGTCTTCATCTCTAGCTAAACTAGCATCAAATCTAACTGATGAAAATTTTAAAAATTTATCAAAATATTATCAAGATGATCAATTTAAATTATTAAGAAAGAAAGGTGTTTACCCATATGATTGGATGGATGATATATTAAAATTTAATTATGAAAAATTACCTAATAAAGAGAAATTTTATAGCATGTTAAATAATGAAGACATATCAAATGAGGATTACAAACACGCACAGAATATTTGGAAAAAATTTAAATGTAAAACTTTTAGAGATTATCATATGTTATATTTAAAATCGGACACGTTATTATTAGCGGATGTATTTGAAAATTTTAGAACAACTTGTTTAGATACCTATAAATTAGATCCAGCGACGTTATTTTACATCTCCAGGGTTATCTTGGGATGCATTATTAAAAGAAACGAAAGTAAAATTAGATTTATTAAAAGATCCGGATATGTTGTTAATGATAGAAAAAGGGATTAGAGGAGGAATAAGCACTATAACACACAGATATGCAAAGGCTAATAATCCATATATTCAAGAAAGTTATGATAAAAATAAACCGCATAGTTATATCACTTATTTAGATGCTAATAATTTGTATGGTTGGGCAATGTCTCAGTATCTACCAACAGGAAAATTTAAATGGGTAAAGAATGTAAATGATATAGATGTTTTAGATATCGATGATGAAGCTAGAAAAGGTTATATTTTAGAAGTTGATTTAGAATACCCGAAAGAATTACATGATTTGCATAACGATTATCCATTAGCGGCTGAAAATCTAGAATTAGATAAAGTGTCAAAATTAGTTCCAAATCTAAATAATAAAGAAAAATATGTAATCCATTATAGAAATTTAAAGCAATGTTTAAATTTAGGATTGAAATTAAAGAAAGTGCATAGAATATTAGAATTTGATCAAAGCGATTGGATGAAATCCTATATAGAGTTAAATACGAATAAAAGAAAAGAAGCGAAAAATGAATTTGAGAAAGATTTCTATAAATTAATGAACAACTCAGTGTTTGGAAAAACGATGGAAAATATTAGAAATAGAGTAGATGTACAACTAGTTAAAAATAAAGAGCAAGCTCAGAAGTTAGTTAATAAACCAAACTTTGAATCTTTTAAAATATTTTCAGAAAATTTAATAGCTTGTCATATGAAAAAAACTAAACTAAGATTTGATAAACCTATTTATGTAGGAATGTCTATTTTAGAGTTAAGTAAAACTTTAATGTATGACTTTCATTATAATCATATAAAAAATAAATATAATGAAAAAGCAAAATTACTGTTTACAGATACAGATTCGTTATGTTATTATATACAAACGAAAGATATTTATAAAGATATGAAAAAGAATATAAAACTGTTTCGATACATCTGATTATCCAAAAGAGCATAAATTATATTCAGAAAAAAAATAAAAAGGTATTAGGTAAAATGAAAGATGAAACAGCTGGAAAACTGATAACAGAATTTGTAGGACTAAGAGCAAAATTATACGCTTTTAAAACTTTAGAAAATAAAGAAATTAAGAAAGCTAAAGGAGTAAAGAAAAGCGTTATTAATCAAGCAATTAATATTGAAGATTATAAAAGAGCATTATTTGAAAATGAGACTGTATATCGAAAAATGAATACAATACAAAGTAAAAAGCATAATGTATTCACAACACAGATAAATAAAATTTCATTAAGTAGTAATGATGATAAACGATATATATTAGAAAATAATATAAACACA
Source organism: Armadillidium nasatum (assembly GCA_009176605.1). NCBI lineage: Eukaryota > Metazoa > Arthropoda > Malacostraca > Isopoda > Armadillidiidae > Armadillidium > Armadillidium nasatum. Next base: position 167,842 of record SEYY01000722.1, read on the forward strand.
TTAGCTTTAGGACATTATAGAATAAGTTAGAGTTAAGGAAAAATTTAAAAACTAAAAATATTGCATGTTAGTTGTAAGTTAAAGATAAAATTTAAAATTTTTTATAATATATATTATTATTTTAATAAAATATTTAAAATTTTTTAAATATATAAATTTTATAAGTTTATTTTTTTAATAATATATAAATAATATATTATAAATTTATATATTTAAAAAAAATATATATCCCAATTCGTTAAATATCGATATTTATAAAAATGGGATATAATATCCCACCTTCGTTAAATATTAGTATTATAAAAGGTGGGATACGTTACGCATCCCACTTATCGTTAAATATTACTTAATTGAATATATAAAAAATAAAAAAAATAAAGTCATATATGAAAAATAAAAAAAAATAAAAATATTTTTTTTTTATTTAAATTATATTTTTATTTTAAACATATAAATAAATATCGTTATATTATTATTTACGCGGGTCCTTAAGGACCCGCGCTGAAATAAAAAAAATTTTAAATTATTTATTTTTATTTTAAACATATAAATAAACTAAACGTTATATTATTATAAATCCTTAAATTTTAAATAAAAAAAATTTTAAATTATTTATTTTTGTTTTAAACATATACAATAAACTATCGTTATATTATTATTATAAGCGCGATCCTTAAGGATGCGCTCTACCCAAAGTTTAAATTCTTTAGCTTGAGGAAGTTTAGATGAAAACACTAAACAATATAAACCAGATTCGTTAATATAAATCATATTTGTTTGAAAGTTTTTTTCAAGGTCCCCCCGTTTTGGGGGACCTTGAAATTCAACTTTTTATATTCTATTTTATCTTCATTTCTACGTGTCTTTTTATAGCATTTTTTGATTTTTTATATTCTAAGATATCGCATACGTCTTTACCTTTAAACCATACGTTGTTATATTCATCGTAGGTTATATTTATTGTTTTATCATCGAATTTAAATATATTATTCTCTATATCTATTATATTATTAATTTTTACTTAAGACATCTTATGTTTTATATATAAAAAATTTTTTTTAAATTTTTTATATTTTAATAAAAAAAATAAAATAATAATATAAACCAGATTTGTTAATATATAAATCGTATTATTAAAGTTTTGTTGAAGGGTGTCATAAAAATTAACGTTTAAATTTTGTTAAATTTTTACGTTTATTTTTTTATATTTTTTATATTTCAAAAAAAAAAAAATATAAACCAGATTCGCTTATATAAATGGTCTGATTTTGTAAAGTTCTATCATATTGGACGCCCCCCTGAAACGGGGGGGCGTCCAAATTCAACTTCTTATATTCTATTTTATCTTCATTTTCTACGTGTCTATCTATCGGGTTTCTAACTTGGTAATATGATTCTGAGTATTATTTTTTATCTATAATAAATAATGGAAAACATTTCTATCCATTGGAAAGATGAGAATAACAGAAATAATCAAGAACATCATTTCTTATTACCATCTCCTAATTGTAGAGCTCTAATTATTGGAGAATCTGGATGCGGTAAAACGAATTTACTACTAAGAATGTTACTTATGAATAAGTGGTTAGATTATAATAATTTATTTGTTTATGGAAAGTCTTTACACCAGCCAGAATATAAATTAATAAAATCAGGATTTGATAAAGGATATGGTAAAAACGAAATTCTTGAATTATTGGGGAAAGGAAGAGGTGATATCGATTCATTTATTAGAAATCTACCTAAAAAGAATAAAAAATCAAAATATAAGGTAGAATATTATGAAGATTCTTCCGAAATTCTAGACCCAAAGGATGTTAACAATAATAATAAAAATTTATTTGTATTTGATGATATAATGAATGATTCAAATCAAAGTAAAGCTGAAGATTATTATACGAGAGGAAGACATAATAATACGAGCTCTATTTACATAAGTCAAAATTATTTTAAACTTCCTCGTCAAACAATACGATCCAACGCTAATGTATTTATATTGTTTTCACTACCTAAAAAAGATATAATACATATATACAATGATTTCATCTCAAAAGATATGGATTGGGAAGAATTTCGAGAGTTACTGTAACACAGTCTGGAAAGAACCATTCAGCTATGTTGTAATAAATAAAAATTTACCACCGACAGAAGGAAAATACCAAGCAAATTTCAATCAGATCTACATTCCTAAAAAGTTTTTTCCTCTTAAATAAATGTACATCTACAATACAACTCGAAAAGCTCATATAAAAAGAACTAATTCAATAAACTTAACCCTTGAAAATCAAAAATATATTGATGAATTGAAATTATTTTTAAAAACTAAAACAGGTTCAGGGTTATTAAATTCTATGTTAAGGAAACTTCCTTTACCAGAGATGCATTTAAATTTACCTAATAACGTTCCATCGGAAAATATTGAAAACGGATCGTTTAATAACACTGGGAAATATTCGTATTGCGGTCCAGGAACGAAAGTACAGAAAAGGTTAAAAGAAAGATATAAAGGTATCAATAGTTTAGATAAGGCCTGTAAACAACATGATATAAATTATTTTAAAAATAAATCTACCAAAGATAGAAATGCAGCGGATGATTTATTAGCAAGACAAGCTAGTGAAATTGCTTTAGATAATAATGAACCAGAGTACGTTAGAAAAGATGCAAGATTAGTAACAGGTGTCATGGGAATGAAATCAAGATTTGGAATGGGTTTATCAAAAAACGTAAAGCTGAGCTCACGGAAGTGGGCTCAGAAAATTTAAAAGAAATATATTATAATCCTCAAACGGGATACTCGGGAATAAACGACTTAGTCCGAAAAAGTGGATTATCTTCTAAGATAGTTACAGATTGGTTAAGTCGTCAGAATGTATATACACTACATAAACCGATAAGACATAAATTTAAAACAAGAAGGGTAATTGTGTCTAGTGTTGACGATCAGTGGCAGGCTGATTTAGTAGACATGCAAAAATATAAAAGTCAGAATAAAAATATAAATTATATATTAACAATTATAGATGTATTCAGTAAATACGCTTGGGCTATTCCTATTAAAAAGAAAACTGGAAATGATATTTCGAAAGCATTTGAAAATATATTTAAAGAAAGAATTCCTAGAAAAATACACACAGATAAAGGACTTGAATTTATAAACAAACCAACTCAAGAATCTATTCAAAAAACATGGAATACATTGGTTCGCTACAGAAAACGAAACGAAAGCTCAGGTAGTAGAAAGATTTAACAGAACATTAAAATCTAAAATGTGGAAGTATTTCACTCAAAACAAAACGAAGAAATGGATTGATATTCTTCCAGATTTGATTAAAAATTACAATACAAGTAATCACAGAAGTATTAAAATGACTCCTGAACAAGGATCTCTCTCAAAGAATAGCAAATCTGTGTACGAAAATTTATTTCCTTCTACTGAGACTAAACTTCAGACATCGAAATTTAAAACGGGTGATAGGGTGAGAATCAGCAGAAAATTCAAAGATTTTAGAAAAGGTTATCTTCCAAACTTCACAGAAGAAATATTTATAATTGCTGAAGTATTGAAAACAAATCCTGTAACTTATAAAATCAAAGACATGAATAACGAAGTGATAATCGGAAGTTTTTATGAACAAGAAATGGTGAAATATAAAAGCGAATTATATGAAGTTGAAAAAATATTAAAAAGAAATAAAGGCAAACTTCTCGTTAAATGGAAGGGTTATAAAACAACATCTTGGATAAATGAAAAAGACTTAACCGAAATCTAGAACGTGAAACGTGAAACGTGAAACGTGAAACGTGAAACGGCTTCCTTTTTGCTGTTTGCTGTTTCTATTTATGAAACAGATATCCTATGTAAAACAGAACGCGAAACAGCTTGTTGTTCATTGTTTTGCTGTTTGCTGTTTGATGTTTCTGTTTTTTTCTCTATAATAAATGGCATATGTTAATATTAAAGAAAAATCTGATTTAGTAAATATTAGAAAGATACTTCAGAAAAGATTTTTAAATGAGAAATTAGGTGAACAAGATATCTATCAAGAAAATATTAAACGACTACAACCATTAATTGAACCCATTAAGGATATAACTACACATCAAAAAGAACTACTTCAAAGTCAATCAGCAATACCAGCTATAACTATGAGTAGAACTCCTTTAGCTATTGAAGATGTACCAGCATCACCTAGTACTCCTGGGTATAATTTAGGAAAAATATCAGAAAAATATTTGAAAGGAATATTTTCTCACAACAAATATGATAAAGCATTCGGTATTAAAGCGATTGAAGGAAGTACAGATTTTAAATTGGGTGATAAAATAGTTAAAATTGATGGTAATAATTTAATTATTGATGGTCATCAATATATAGGTACAGAAGGTTTATGGAAACTTTTAACCTTGAAAAAACCTGGAGAAGTTTCCAATAATGACTATAAAAATTATAAGAAAATAATACTTCAAACTAAAGCGTTTTTAAAGGATGATGGAACTAGTGTTAAAGCGAATAAGGGTGATAAATATGATTTGTTTATTAAACCAATATATAATGAATATAAATT
>SEYY01000723.1:12500-27500 GCA_009176605.1 Armadillidium nasatum
ATGCCCAAGCACGTGAAACATTTTTCCTTCACATTTAGTGATAAAAAGCCCAAAACAAAACTAAATTCTTTATTTATCTACAAAACTTTCAAGAAATTTTAAAAAATGTTATAATGGCTACAAAAAGATAGAGCGTAGGCTTTCTATAATAAAAATTTTACAAGTACTACAGAAGAATAAAAATAAACTAAAAAATTAAAATCTCTGTACTTTAAAACAAACTAAAATATATCTTGCCAACAAACACTCTTGAAAAACCTGTTTTACTGTCATATTGCTAAATGTATTAAACCAACTCAAGTGACACAGTATCAAATACATTTAAAATAAGTAGGAGATTATTAATTGACTAGAAAAAATAATTTAACATTATAAAAGGATTACAATTTCATCCTCTTAGATTAAAATTTTCAACTACCACGAATGCTTAGTCTCCCAAAACGTTACAATAAATAGGACTAAGTATTATCACAACCAAATAATGAAGAATAATTTTATTACTATTAATTACTATTATTATTATTATTAAAAAATACCAAGTATCGTCACATATCAATTTCGTTCGGGAAATAACCACAAATTAACTATAAAAAATAGAGAAACAATAGAGTACTATTACTACGTACTACAAATTGATGTTTATATACAAAAGCATTCGAACTTTATAATAATCTCGTTTTTATTTGTTTTTGTTTTTTTTATTTAATCTGATAAATTTAAGTACCAACAGTTAGATTACAAAAATATATCCCATTGAAACTGTCTAGAGAAATATATTTTTAATTTTCTAATAATATAATTCCACAAGAGGACTCAATACAGAAAAGGTTCTTCTATTAGATAGATCTTATTTTAAGGTATCTTTTTTTTTATAAAGGTAAAAAAGTAAAAAAAAAATTTGGCACCGACATGAGGAGAATTTGAATTTTGAACAAATAAAAATCAGGAGAATTCACTGGGCAAATTTAAGGATAAAAATCATAAGTCGAGTTGGAAAATACTTTTAAAACAGGAACGAGGAACCAGGAACTGAAATAATAATAGGAATAGCAGGATTTTCAATTATTAGAACCGGAAATTCAAAATAATCACAAATGGAACCAGACCTGAAACTCGAACCAGAATCAAAACTAGAACAAGAATCTGGTTACCTTATAACCCATTCCGAACCCAGACTAAAATTATACAAGCTTTTTTTTTTTTCACTTACACAAAACTAAACCAAATACTTCATCAATAATAATAATTTAAATAAAAACATTCATGGAAATGACACTATTAACGCACTTTAAAATTAAAAGCAAATAAAAAAAAATGACGCTACACTATTCTGATAAAAAAAATAAGGCTTAAAAGTTTATATAGTATAATCTGAATTTTTTAAGTACAATTAACCCCTTACGATAATAATTAATAATAATAACTTCATAAGAAATAAAATTCAAACTAGATTCAAAATTAATTTTAAAAATACTGAAAGGTCTATGTATTTAAAAAAGATCAAAATACTAGGTTATAAAACTCTTACTAGATTCAAAATTACTTTTAAAAATACTGAAAGATCTATGTATTTAAAAAAGATCAAAATACTAAGTTATAAAACTCTTACTCAATTATAGAACTAATCAAGATATTTTAATTCTAGAACATTTAAAAAAAAAAAATTTCTTTGGATTCTAGAATATGATTTTGAAGAAAAAAGAAAGAAAAAAAAAGTTATTCACATTTTCTCCTGTTTACACAGAACTCAATAAGTAACAACATTGCAACTATTCTCAGCCTAAGATGATGATGATGATGATGATGATGGTGATAATAATAATAATAATAATAATAATAATAATAATAATAATAATAAAAAGGATAAAAATTAATTTAAAATTAAAATAGTACGGAAAAAATTATGATTCCAAATGGAAATATCAATGATAAACAGCAAATGCTACCACTATTGCTACTACTACTAATAATAATAAAATATTAATTACAAAAACTTCTAAGGACTCTAAATCTTGTTTTTCTTCATTTTGAACTTTCCTTTTCAGGAGTTTTGGCGCAGAAAGCATTATGGCGACTGCTCCGACAGGAGCTGTTATAAGAATGACCAATACTGCTATTGTTAATACCTGTAAAAAAAAAAAAAAATATATATATATATATATATATATATATATATATATATATATATATATATATATATATATATATATATATATATATATATATATATATATATATATATATATATATATATATATATATATATATATATATATATATATATATATATATAGGGACCGACCGGGGCCCCGGCTAAAAATCAAGGAAAACCGGGGTTTGCCTGCCGGGGTTGAAAAGGCAATTTTACCTAAGGGAGTTCAGTTTCAAAAAAAAAAAATAAATTTTCAGCCGATTCTCCTGAAATTTTCACTGTGTGTAGCTTTTTTTCCCGGTAAAGAATAGTCCAATTCTAGCGTTTTTCTGAGTCTATAGCTGTTAAAAAGTTTTTTTCGAAATTTGACCCTATTTCAAAGGAATGACGAGGCCAAACCACTTTTTTAATGATCTGAAATTTGGACTGTATATTCAGAATTCTATGTTCTACAAAAGCTTCTAACAGACTTTTGTTCCCAGATTTATAAAAAAAATGTTATAGGCCCAGAACTGACCATCTATCGAAAAACAATTTTTTTCCTTTTAAATCCACTTTTTCGGACAAAAATTTTTCGGACAAAAATTTAAAAAAAAAAACTACAACTATAACATTTCTTATTTTTCGTGGGTATAGAGAAGAGGAATGGGGCTACAATTTTTTCTCTATGTTATTCGATGCGATTCGTTGGTTTTGAGATATAGCCTCTCAAAAAAGTCCATTTTTGACAAAATTTCAAAAATTCCCAAAGTTTGAGAGGTTATATTTCGTTTCAAACAAATGGCTTTTAATAATGCACTAATAAAAGTTGTTGCCCTGTTCTTCCTCTAAACAATATATATAAAAAAAAAAAAAAAAATTAGTAGGTAGCGTTTTCTTTTTTAATACAATTTTTATTTCTCCGGAACGGTACGATTTTTGCAATTTTTTTTCAATTGCTTATAACTTTTTTTCTAGACGTGATATCAAAAATCTGTTCCCAATAATGCAAAAAATTGGGGCTAAGATTGTTCAGTTAAATTGTAATAGTGGTTTGATCCCGCTATTCATTTTATTTCAACTTCGGGTCCAAATAACTTTCAAACCGTTATAGATTCAGAAAAATGTTCGAAATGAACTCAGAACTTCGGGGGAAAATGCATATACCCTGAAAATTTCAGCTCAATCAGTCAAATAATAATAATAAAAAAATTTCAAACAAAATATAAGAAAATTAAGATTTTTTTCTTTTTTTTTTCAAAATTTACTTTTTCTTTTTTTTTTTGTTTTCTTTTTTTTTTTTTTCTTTTTTTTTTATATTATATATATATATATATATATATATATATATATATATATATATATATATATATATATATATATATATATATATATATATATATATATATATATATATATATATATATATATATATATATATATATATATATATATATATATATATATATATATATATATATATATATATATATATATATATATATATATATATATTATTATATATATTATATATTATTATATTATTCAGTAATTTTTTACTATTATAAAGAAAATAAGTAATTTTTTACTTTGGGCACCCTAAGATCATCTTCTAATTTCATGACTGCAGATGTTACATTTAGCTATTTCGAGCCTATCCTGAAACATTGTAAAGTACTCTCCATACTGCTGAAGCTGATCTTTTAGCCATATTGACTGAAAGTATAAACAAAATAATAATTTTGAAATAATGTAGCTAAATGATACAAATTTGACACATAGCAATAAAATAACAATGATATGTATAAAACAGGTTAAATTGATAATTTTATATCTTACATTTTTTGAAACTTTACTTTAGGGTCTTACCTAGGTAAACCTGTTGAATCACTATTATGAATAAAAAAAAATTTTTTTTTTACTTTTTTTAAACTTTTATTATACAAAATCTGTAATTTTCTTAACTTTTTTTTCTGAGAAAATGCATATAATCATTAATTTAAGTGAATGTTGGCTATTCTACTCCTTCCTTATAATTAAATAAACCTGAATTAAATTTATATCTAATTTTCTTAACCAAAAATTTCAGTTCTTTTGACCTCTTTACAAATTTTAGGCAACCCCGGCCTAATTTGGGTGACCCCGGCCCCGGCAAAATTCCAGCCCCGGTCGGTCCCTATATATATATATATATATATATATATATATATATATATATATATATATATATATATATATATATATATATATATATATATATATATATATATATATATATATATATATATATATATATATATATATATATATATATATATATATATATATATATATATATATATATATATATATATATATATATATATATATATATATATATATATATATATATATATATATATATATATATATATATATATATATATATATATATATAATATTCAGCCTGTGCCGAAGAAGGGAGACCTCTCTCAACTCTCTATATTCCTATTTCTTTAACCTCCGTTCTTTCCAAAGTTTTCGACTCTATCTTTAACAGGAAGATTTGGAAACACCTTAATTCTTCTAATCCTATCTCTGAACTTCCTTCCCTTCTTTCTGACTCTTGGTCCTCAGCTCTTCGGGGGTTCGGTGTCATGAGAAATGGAATTTTAACCTATGGCATCAGTAAGGATGTTGGGTCAGACAAAATATACCATTGTCTTACATCGTAGGGTTTAGAACTATACCATTGTCTTACATCGTAGGGTTTAGAACTTAAGAAATGAACAATTCTACAATGTATAAAAGTCAATGAAAGGCTGTCTATGAAAAGGTAATTATCATAAGTATGGTATTGATTCAGAAAAACTAACAAGCGAGGAGTGTATCTCTCCACATGAAATCACCAAAATGGAAGACGATGTGGCCTATGAGTATTCGAACACCACTGTTTTTCAGAGGTGACTACGGAGATACGAACATCATTCTCCTAAGACATGCTTGATACTTCTAAGCTTTGTCCATTTACAACTAGTCACTTCAGCACTCCAACCAACATAGTTTAAACCTCTGAAAATAAAGTCTCGAAGAAATAAAGTTATGTTTTAGAAATGAGAGATTTGCTGAGCTGTCTTAGCGAACTAATTAGGCTATTTTACCTAGAATTAAAACAAAATTTTGCCAACTCTTTGTGGGAACAGAGTAACTGCAATTCTCTATCCCATAAATTGACTATGAATAACAGAGTAAACAACATATGAATCTTTCCTAAATTGAGGATTAAAAATCTCTAAAGGGCTAATAATATAGCTACTAGCTCAGCAGTAAAAGTTAATGCATGAGAAATGTGTTATAAGAAATATTCATCTTTGGTCTTCGACATTTCTATTTCACTACTACTTAATCAGCAATATAAAATTCGGAATTTTAATTAAAAGGCTAGAAGAATTCTCTTCTGTAGATCTCCCTGTATTTGGAAAAGTACTGGAAATCTTTTGAGGAGCAGCACTGGATAATAGTCGGTGAAGAAAACTTTGGAACATCAAGGGTTAATGCGATAGAGGGTTTAGAGGAGTAAGAGTTCATTGAAAAATGAGTAATATAAAAATTATGAAAGTGCTCAGAGTAAGCGTTAAGTAAGATAGAAAATCGTTCGGAACTATTCACAAGTTTTTTCAATCTACATCTCTTCTGCAAGATTCGAAATGTTGTCTAGCCTTTCGCCTTAAAAAGTAATGCAATACCTCGAAGGCGATCTCAGTCTTGAGAAAATCAGTCACTCTTATTCTTAATACCATTTAAAGAACAATGTTGCTGATCCACAAGGATTTGCCAGAAGAATACTATTAGTTGAGAGAGGTGACTAACGCAGGAAGATTTCTTTTAAAAAATAGAAGAACTGCTTTGGTCAATTTTTGTATTGGCTCAGTTGTCTGAAGAAGAAAACAACTAAGAGCGACATTTTGAATAGTTATTCTCAGAATCATAAGAAGGAAAGCTAAACCTTTATGGCATCAAACTACTCCGTCTGACGGGAACCAACATTCTTTTTTGCAAACTCTTGGGCTGTGGAGAGTCAGCGTGAGCTTTTATTAAAGAGACGAAGTCCTTAACTTGAATGAGGAGGGCATGCATCCTTATAAACAGAGAACCCTTATAAAAGTAAAATTAATTACCCATTGATTACAGTACGCAAAATATAATAGTTTTCGTTTTTACAATTTTATCATTAATCACGGGCAAAGCACTATTCAAGGAAAGTAGCAATAAAGTGAGAGAAAAACATAATAAAACACTCACACAAGCAAACCTTCCAGGCTGTCGTAGAGGCAAACTTTGAAAGTGTGAAAATTTAAACACAAGGAAAAACGTATACTGGTAAAAATTCTACAGAATAAATATTGCTGGTGGATATTTTATATAATTTTTTATTAAAATCACGAGATAACAGAGGAGTGGAAGTAAGAATACTGCAATATTCGTCCACATATGGAATTGGTAAAAATGAAAGGAATCTGAATTTCAGTGAAAATATTAGCTGCAGATCCATTAGATCGAAAAATAGGAAAGTCAATTTAAAAAACGGATATATTTTTGTCAATATGCCAGAAATTTTCGTCAAATAGAGAATGAAAAAAGTCAAGACAACAATGTTTAGTGAAGGCACGTTAGACCCTCTAAAATTCCCGCTAGTGATAAAAGAACAAACTTTTCCATGCGTGATACTCATTGTCTTTGGCCTGAATACCGAAAACAAGTACTATCGAACCATGAATTTTGAGGTGAGAAAGTTTTTGACACACATTAAAACCAATATTTAGACAACAAACATACCTTAGTACCCAAAAGAACTTCAGGCGAGCTTGGACCATATAAATCTCTGGCATAATCCAACGCAGTTGAACCGATTGCAGCCTGTGAAATAAAAAGATAGTTACTGTCCCATTATTTAAATTATTATGAAACGAACATTAAATGTTTACAATTTTATTTGTTAAAGCAAACTTGAATTTATAATTAACCTTGAATTTTTTTTTTTTTTTTTTTTGTCATATTTAAAAAAAATAAAAAATTACATGATTTACGAAATCTAATTTCCATTTAACATAAGTGCAATAAACAATCTTCATCTTTGACATTACAAAAAAAAAAATGAAATAAAATAAAAACACAAACCTGTACAGTAGCTTTTGGTAACCAAGCCAAAGCTACAAAAAATCGTTCCCTCAGGGTCAAACCTCCACCCAGAACGGCGAAGAAAGAAACAATGACACGAAAAGTTAATCCAATTATTAAAGTAACAACACCCCATCCAACCGTGGCAGGATGCAAGTCTCCCACCTAATATATGAGAGAATTTTAATACAAATACTGTATATTCAAAAGATAAAATGCGAAAACTATATATATATATATATATATATATATATATATATATATATATATATATATATATATATATATATATATATATATATATATATATATATATATATATATATATATATATATATATATATATATATATATATATATATATATATTTTTTTTTTTTTTTTTTTTTAGAGATAGAACTGGATGTCATGTAGTATAGGGAGTGATGTAAAAGTAATCCTACATATCTATGCTAGATTTTTACATATGAAAATCTTTAATTTTTCTCTTCCATTTTTTTTTTTTTTTTTTTTTTTTTTTTTTTAGTAGTAGTAGTAGTAGTACTACTACTAATAGTGGTAGTTGTATACTTTGATAAGTAATATTAAATAGGAGGTGGATTTACTTCCGTTAGAGTATTCAGTCAGTGAATAGAATGAATCTTTAAAAAAAATGAATTTTCTTATAAACTAAAGTGATTATTCGTGTACAATGATTAATGTTGGTGATAAAAACAAAACCACAAACAAGAAAAACACTAATCCATTTTTAGGTGTCATTTATTATTTATAAGAATTCTGAATAGTATTTTTGCAGCAAAAGAAGAAAGAGAAGTAGTAAATTTTGAAAACTCAGTTTTATTTTTTGAAACTACATTGATCTAACAATTTTATTATTATTATTATTATTATTATTGGAAAAATCAAGCATTTTCTCAATTTTATATTATTTTTTTGGAAAACAACGAACAAACGTCCAAAGTAGCATCAACCATTTTTTTTATTAGTTATTTTTTTTTAATTATAAAATATTGAATAAATTTATTATTATTTTTTTTTATTTTTAAAAATAATCTGCTTTCATTCCTCTTAATTGGTGATTATACGAAAAATTAGATTGTAAGAATAAAAGCGTTCTAATCTTATATGCAGCCCCGATTTATATTTATAACTACCTGAAAATAAAAAAAAAAGCAAATTTGAGTAACTGATAAAATTTTTAATTCTAAGTTATTGCTGAAAAAAAAATTACTAAAATTTTTTGAAAGGTGAACTTGTTTCAAGAAAAAGAATTCAAACATGCAAACCTAAACATCCTACACAAACAAACAATATAATAGATAAACATTTTTAGTGTTAAACCCCATCAGCACAATGAATGAATAAACAATCTTCTCAGGACACCAAGGTGAGTCATTCTTTGGTACTTATTCCTGAGTGAGAATTAACTGATTTTAACAATTATTATTATTATTATTATTATTATTATTATTATTATTATTATTATTATTATTATTATTAAATGAACAGAGGTACATTAACATCTTCTTCTATTCAGGACCATTAACATGTTTTAGTTTTATTAAACATTCATTACAAAATCTAAATAAAAGGTTTTTTAACCCTTAAGACAATTTAACGTGAAAATGAAAAAGAGAATTATACACTTCAAGAATATAAAATTTCATTTAAATCATTTAACCGGACCTAACTTAACAATGGTGGTAATAAATAATATTTAATAATTCAGATTTCAAAGTAAACATTTTTTTTCCCCATTTCAAAGGCGGATGTTCCCTACTTCTTTTTTTTTTTTTTTTACACATCACCACCGCTCACGGGCAAAGCCCTATTACTTCCATAATCAAATGTGGACGAAACGTCAAGAGATTAGATACAACATTAGGTAACAATAAAGAAAATTTAAATCCCCTAAAAAAAAAAAAAAAAAAAAAAAAAAAAAAAAAAAAAAAAAAAAAAAAAAAAAAAAAAAAAAAAAAAAAAAAAAAAAAAAAAAAAAAAAAAAAGCAAATTTCAAATTTAAATTCGTATTAGGGACAATAAATACAGTAATTCCTTACCCGAATTTCTGTTCCAATGAGCCCAAACAGCATTGGCTGTAAGAGAATCCACATGAAATTGAAATATTCACTCACAGGTTTCTGCATAAAGAAAATAAATTTTGATACATTAGTAAAGAACTGAGATAAATGACTTCTTTCATCTTTAATTAAGAGACAATTTGAATCAATTATATATATATATATATTAGATTAATAGAAGCAGTAAACAGCAATAATTCAAATAACGGAAGACGAATTAAAGGTCTGTCACATGTTTGAGTATGCTTACGAAACTCAAAAATGAAATTAGTTTCAGTTTTATTTGGTACAGGAAAAAAGGTGCACAAAACTGTAATTTCTGAAAGTGACAAGAATTTTTGAAGATAAGCGCTTTGAAAAGGATTCGAAAGTAAGGTATGGTTATATGTAAGGAAAAGGGAGAAAATTGATGAGTGGCAGAGGAGGAGGCGTAAGAAGAATGACGTCTGAAAAAAAATCCAAGAGATAGATTTGAAAAATATTTCAAAATGAGTAATAAGTAAATCAGAATAGCATTTGGATAGTAAATGTTTAATAATGCTACCTAAAGAAAGAGAACGAAAAAGAAAAGAAATACAAAGACTACAAGAGAGAGAAATGAACAATCGAGGTAAGGAAAATAAATTTTTAAACCATAAAAAAAAAAAAAATTAAATTAAATTAAATGAGAATAGAAATTTAAATTTAGAACCACTGTTTTACCTTATTTACTACCCTTCCTTCTCTCCTCCATCCGTAACCAGCGATAAAAGCTACACAAAGACAGCCAAGAGCCCCAGCACCACCAAAATCAATCTGAAATATATTATCAGTACTTTTAAATCTCATTAAACGAAGCTTAAGAAAAACTTTAAACAATCATATTTGAAATTTCAAATTCCTTAATATATATATATATATATATATATATATATATATATATATATATATATATATATATATATATATATATATATATATATATATATATATATATATATATAATATATATTATATATACTAGTAAACAAAATCTTCCTTTTAGACTAAACATAAAAATTTTACTCACCCCTTTACTCCCAAAAAAAAATAGCCAAAAGCCCAGCACAAAATAACATAAGGAATCGATATATATTTGCATTTTCTTCTTTCTTACTTGGCAGTACCCAAAGGATCAGTCCTACGATTAACCCGTACGCAATTCCCATACCAAATTCCATCGGACCTTTCAACCCTTGCCAAAGTGATGATCCTGATTTTATATATATATATATATATATATATATATATATATATATATATATATATATATATATATATATATATATATATATATATATATATATATATATATATATATATATATATATATATATATATATATAATATATATAATATATAATAAGTAAAATGAAAAATTAAATAGTAAAATAGTAACTTATAAAATACTAGTAAAGTGAAACTGATGAAGAGTTTTTATTTTTTAATATTTACAATTTTATTTTTATTTTTACTTTTCCCTTTAAAATTTTTAGCAAAAAATGTTAAAAATTTTCCTAACCATTTGAAAATATAGTTCCAAGACAAACGCCGAAACCAGATATAGCTATAACATCGTCGATACTCGCAGCGGCAATAACCAAAGTGGGGATTCCTTTCTCTACTCCATAACCTTGATCAGCAAGATTTAAAAGACATGGTACGACAACTGCGGGTGACACAGCTGCTAGAACAAACCTAGAAGAAAAAAATTAAAACCTTATAAAAAAAAATAATTTTCAATAATTCTTGCTTTATACAACTGACACACACATTGATACTTATATTTACCCGAGCAAGAATGCCCATTTCCATGGGAAACCAAGAAGTAGGTTAGAAACGACGGCTACTGTTATAGTCTCAACGAGACAAGGGCATACAGCTAATCGAAGTACAACATAAGAGAGTTTCTTCAAGGCTTCAGGATCCAAACCTAATCCAGCTCGAATTAAAATCACAACCAGTGCCATGCTCCTGTTTAAAATTAAAATTATTAATTAAAGAGGGCAAAAGTAATTAATAATACTTATTATTAACTGGAATATATAAATTTTGGATTAAATGAAGATTATTAAATCCTTTCATTACAAAGAATATTGAGGTTTAGCTGTGTTCATGTCCATATTTTTAGTAATTCACATTTATTACTTTATATTCCACATTTCTATTTGTATAATTTAATCCTCATATGGAATTTAGTAGAAATTAGCATTTATTGAATTAATATTAATTTTACTAATTTAAAAATTAGAATGACATTTCCCAACGCAATAACTCATGATGATAATGTTAATTTGTGGAATGAAATTTTGGGAAGAGCGGCGAAAAGATGTAAAACCTAAACAGATTTCATTGTACTAACCAATGTCATTAAACCTCCTATTATTCTCATCACACTATCAAAAAGATATTTCTTTCAGTAAAAGATAATTTTGTAAACTGATTTTTATGAATCTGTTAAGATTGAACCAGGGAAATTGATTTGAAGTAAATATATCTACATTTTATTTTATGACAATTCAATCTTTCAAACCTTAAACTAGAAGACCACTCTGTACTGATACAAACCTTAAACTAGAAGACCACTCTGTACTGATACTCTTCCCTATCGAATCAATGAAGGGAGCACTTCTAAATAAGATGCCAACCAACAGCATACCAAGTAATGGTGGCAAATGTATTTTTGCTACGAGCATTCCACCAATTTGTGCAGTTACAACCAATATAAGAAGAGAAAATATAGTACCTCCTGGCAAAGCCATATCGTGAACGATATACACAAGGGATCCCCAAAATAAAATAAACAGCAGCAAGTATGTTAGGAAACGTCCAATCTGAAAAATAAAAAAGAAATTTATAAAAAAAAAAAATAAATAAAATAAAATAAAAAAATGAATACCATAAAAAATCTGATTCTCCTGGTAATTTATTATAATTTTTCGGAAACAAGTATATGTAAATAATAATAATAATAATAATAATAATAATAATAATAATAATAATAATAATAATAATAATAATAATAGCAGCAGCAGATTAATTACTAATGGAAAATTGCACAATTTATTAGAATTCAAAAAATGAGCAAAGTACAGGAACTGGGTTTTGGTTGCAAAGATATTCAATATTTTTTCCTTTTGTAGGAAAATTCATGTTTTATCAAGTAAATCATATAAATATTGCATAATCTGTAGGTATTTTAACTTTGACGCTTAACTTAAATCCAATTAAACCTAGAGTTAAAATATCAAATTGATAACAACTGCACTTTGTGGAACTCAAGATCCTGAAGCTGCATTGTAGATATAAAATTTTAAATAATAATAATAATAATAATAATAATAATAATAATAATAATAAAAAAAAAGAGAGAGAGAGAGAGAGAGAGAGAAGTATTAATAAGCTTCTGAGAAAGATATATATCACTTAAATGATAGCAAAATTATTCAGTAAGGAAATAAAAACACTGGTGGCTTATTAAATCTAAAATACAGATAATAAAAGTAAATGGTGATTTAAGACAACGATAGAGCAATTACTAACCTTTCCATGAGGAGGACAAGAAAAGGCGTATTTGAGCCTTTCACCTTTTGAGGGATCTGGCGGTAACGTATTGTGTTTCTGCATAAATGGTCGGCGTAAACTATGAACTTCATTTTTGAAGTGTTTCCATTTGGTGACTTCTCTCTCTTCTTCGGTAGGTCCTTCCTTTTCTGATGTTTTTGAATCCCGATAACTCTTTTCTACTATTTTCGGAGTTGCACCCTTCTCCCCAACCATTGGGACCTCTAAAAATTAGGGAAAACTTATCTTTAAAATCACTTTCTAATGACTTTTTTTTTTTACCTACTTTAAATATTTTTTTATCTTCTAATCTTTAGTTTTAAATAAATCTGACTTTTTAATTTACCTTCGTTTTCATAAATATATGATAGTGATATGCAGATTAATTTGTGTAAGTATGAAACTTTACTAAAATATATTTTTTAAAGCTGATCCAAGGAAGGGCTGTAAGTCTGTTTAATTTGTACTTTTAAGAAATATTGCAATACTTAATCCTACATTCTTTTATCAATGAAGAACTTCAGTTTGATAAAATTTAATTAACTGTTTTGATTCAGAACTAAATGTTTTAAACAAAGTAATAAAGGCACATTTCACATTTAACTGTCCCAATTGTAGTTTAAAAACTAGAAATTAACAATATGGATGGGAATCGATCCGAGTATAGTTTTAATTTGGACTATAATGATATAACTAATCAACAAACACTAAGAAATTAATGAACTATCACATGCATCTCTTCCTCTGTACTAGAATGCATATTTAAAAATAAAATAAAAATTAGTATTAATGTGATTTCTTGTGCCTAAATAAAACATACATCACTGCATGTAATTTAAACTCAAAGTTTTTTATTTCTCTGGGCTATCGAATTTCTTTATCTAATTTGATAAAAATTTTATAGGTAATATCACTTTTGATAAACCTTAGAGATCGGTACATCATGAATAAGCCTTCTTAACCACAATTTTAAATAAAGCCAAGAAAACATACCTTCATGACGCATTCTGAAAGGCGTTGAACACGATTCGTTATCAGTTACTTTTCCGTTTTCGTTTGGACTGTAGGCTGGTGGGTTTGCCTCCAAGCCATTAATTGATGAACCACAATTGCTCCCGTTGTTGCAATTTATGGCTGAAGAGTCGTTACCCGATTCAAATGCGTGGCTTATGTTGGATTCAGAACTGATTTTTATTATCCACTGACTGTAATATACAAGTACATATTAGTCACATCAGATAAAAATGGTAGATGGTAGTCTTGGTACAGGTCAATATGTTAAAAGTTTAATCGGTTATATTTACTGGCACAGAAAGACTATTCGCAAAGAATATGGTCAATTCATACACTAGAGTAATGAACACATTAATAAAGTAAAGATAATAAATAAAGTTATTTTGGATTTATGAACATTTAAAAAAAATGGGTTAAGACTTCCAATATGGTTCTTATTTTTAACATAGAGTCTACTTTTATATGCAAAGCAAATCTGTTTCGAATATTTTGAACTCAATTGTTCTTTCCCCTGCACTATATATATATATATATATATATATATATATATATATATATATATATATATATATATATATATATATATATATATATATATATATATATATATATATAAAATAATATTAATTAATTAATAAACTTAAAAAAAAGACTATTATTAAACATATAATAATAAAATAATAATAATAATAATAATAATAATAATAATAATAATAATAATAATAATAATAATAAGCTCATATGCGTATCCCAAAGGGATACGCAGACGTTCTTGTTGGAGTTGGAGGTGGATGTGGATGTTGATACGGAGGCAGAATTGAATTCTGAGGTGGAGGAGGTGGTGGAGACCGAGGCAAAAATGAAGGCTGAGGGATGGAGGAGGAGGTGGAGACGGAGGCAGAAGTGTATGCGAAGGTGGAGGTGGATGATATATATATATATATATATATATATATATATATATATATATATATATATATATATATATATATATATATATATATATATATATATATATTATATATATATATATATA
>SEYY01000723.1:30000-44168 GCA_009176605.1 Armadillidium nasatum
AATAAACATTAGTGAAAACAGTGAATAAGATAAGGAAAGGAAGGGAAGGTTGAAATTTTGCAATATATATATATAATATATATATATATATATATATATATATATATATTATATATATATATATATATATATATATATATATATATATATATATATATATATATATATATATATATATATATATATGCCGAATTATAGTGGGTGTTCGTTTGTATGTGTTTCAGATGCGAAAGAAATAAACATGAATAAATATCAAGCATGCCTTATTTTGAAGTCACATTAATGAAGGAACAACGTGATTGTAGACAAAGAATAAATAAATGATGTATGAAAGTAATTACCAAATAAATATGAGATCTCAATCTCTCCAAATTTGCTATCTAAGGATCAACCCAAAGAGAAAATAGAGAATTCGATGAAACAAAGATTGTCATAGGTAAAGCACAAGAATGGTGAATGTACGTTATAAAGGCGAAATGTCTAAGAAGAAAACACTATTACAAATAAATTCGGTTTTTCAAAACAAGTGGAAAAATATATGGCACTGCTTTCACAAAGAAGGGAACAAGCACTCTGTCGAAAGATGCAAGATTTTAGCGCAAGTGACAAAAAAAAAAAAAAAGATTTTACTAAGCGTTTTCCAGAAGAATGTTTTATTGGGAAATATCCAATTATATATATATATATATATATATATATATATATATATATATATATATATATATATATATATATATATATATATATATATATATATATATATATATATATATATATATATATATGTAAGTTTTTATTTTTGACTATGTATAATATGTGAATTCCTGTACCAGATATGCATGAACTTTTGCCAAAAAGTTATGAAAAGGGGTTTAATTTAGTTTAATTTTTTTTAAAAATCACCCCTATAACGAAATTCCCAAAGTCTTATAGAGGGAAGTAGCGGCGTTATGACTTTCTGGAGCCTTCAACATCTTTTGAATATTCTGGAATGTTATGACTTGCGTTTTCTGTAATTCCGACCATATGCTCGGTTACCTATAAGTGCAAGCACTGGTGTGGTGGTCAGTCAGCTAAGGCGCATTGAAGAAGCATGTGGTGCTTCGTGTTTCAATTTTTTGTATCAATTGTTTTAGTTCAATCATTTATTACAGTACAAAGCTTCGTGAATGAGCAACCTTAATTACTTTTCTAAAAGATCTACATTCTACATGTGCTTATTTTTTAATCATAACGTCCAAAAAAAAGAAGTACTTCTACTACGAAAAGAAACAAGATCTGGACGAAAAATCTCGTAAAATTTCGAGAAGAGCTGTTCATCTAGAAAACTGCAGGAAAACTACAGCAGGATAACACTCAAACTCATAATTGTTAGTCTCTATATGTTCCTTTAGCATTCATCAAAAGTAGAAAAAATAGTGTAAAGTGTAAAGTTTATGGCAAAATTAAATTAAATTTTCCACATTTATCAATTCAAATCGTACATGCAAACCTGGTTAAGGTATTGAACACCTATGATGAAAGTGTAAAACGAAGAAAATTTGATCAATTGTATGAAGTGTTTTGTTTATTAACAAAAAAAGGTGAATGGTTATGCATGCCGAGGACAGAAGGTAATATCAAATGCAGATCGAAAACAAAATAAAAGTTGGGTATACAACTGGGAAGGTTGCGAGTTCTAAAAAGATCCAATTTTCGAAAAAAATAAAAGTGCACTTTGAGCCAACTTTGACAATAGAAACGATAAAAATAAGATAGTCAACCTCCGAAATCGAATCATTTTTTTTTTTTTTTTTTTTTTTTTTGCGAGTGGGCCTCACCTACGAAGGCATATGTGGTCCTTCCAGGCAGACAAAACACGCTATGAGAGCTCGTGATGCTCTCAAGAGACCGCTTTCTAACGTCTGTAAAAAAGGAGAAACTTCGGCTTAGATATTTTGCTTAATTAAAAAAAAAAACAAAAAAAAAACAAACAAACAAAAAAAAAAAAGTTTATATCATACTGTCCTCTCTGCTAAATACCCAGCAATCTTTTTTGTTCTATAGATATTCGAACTTGTTGAATAAATATGTAATTTTGTATTATTATATGTTCGTTTGTATTTCCATATTTATTGTTAATTATGTACATTATTATAGAAATAAACTGTTAAATACTTCAAAAGGTAACATGTACTATCCAATTACATCACTGGAATTTGAAAAAAACGCTTCTGAAATATTTTGATTTATTAATATTTCAGTTTGGGGGTGAAATTTTTCAAACACGAAAGCAAATTTTTTTTCCATTACAAGGTTTGTCGATTTCATCACTACATAAACACTTTTTATTATACATAACTCTTGGAATGAAGAATATTAAAGGTGTGTTGTAAACCTACCAATCTTCATGAACATTTTATATATATATATATATATATATATATATATATATATATATATATATATATATATATATATATATATATATATATATATATATATATATATATATATATATATATATATATATATATATCGCAACATACAATTAATTAAAATCGTGCATAACACAAAAGTAATTTCCAATCGTAAAACAGAATTATAAATCTTCAGCAAGTTCACAAAAAAAAATCAACAAACAAGCAAACAAAAACACTTACACATTCTCATACTTATGAACAAATATTTAGCGACGAAGATCTTATATATATATATATATATATATATATATATATATATATATATATATATATATATATATATATATATATATATATATATATATATATATATATATATATATATATAGGGATGGAGTGAATATCGGTATCGGTATAAGTATCGGCATTTTTCCGATATATATATATATCGGTATCGGTATCGGCAAATTTTTTGGATATATATCGGTATCGTATATATATATCGGCATTTTATATACGGTAATAAATATAGGTATATCGGTAAAAATTTTTATCGCTCCATCCCTAATATATATATATATTATATATATATATATAATATATATATATATATATATATATATATATATATATATATATATATATATATATATATATATATATATATATATATATATGGGTTGGACAAAAATATGGAAACCCCCAAACAAGCACATATAACATTGATTAATATGTCGTTGGACCCTTGGCATCCAGAAGAGATTGCGTGCTCAGAAAATTAGTTCTGGATGATTTTAGCTGTGTGAACAGGAGTTTTGTTATCCTGATAAACAAATAAACAGCATCACCATCACGGAACAAACATTGCACCATGAGATGGACATGGTCGTCCAATATGGTCAAGTAGTCGTTGGCAATGACATACCTTGCGGGGCAATGATAGGTCCAGCAGAAAACGACGATATGGCTGCCCATACCATGACTGAACCCTCGCCATGTTTCACTGTGAGTTGCAAAGTCCTTGCATTGTATGCTTGGCCCGGCGTTCTCCAGACGTACACTCACCCAGAGGTTGGAAAGAGCGTAGAGCTCGACTCATCTGACCAAATGTTCTTCATTTGCTACATTGTCCAGTTTTTATGCATTCGATAAAACGAAATTTTGCATTTTGAGTAAAAACGAGTGGTTATCGAATGGCTGCTCGTCCATACAAACCTTGCTTGTGCAGTTCCCATCATACTGTTCTGGTGCCAATTGGGTTTGTGAGTACGTATTCAGCTCGGCAGCGATCTTTGGAGCAGAAAGACTTCTGATTTCTCATCACAACATTACGCAACTTTCGTCCTTCTCTGTCATTTATCACACATATTTCGGTCCACACTGGTGTTTGTTGGACGTAGTTTTTTTTTTCCAGTTCTACTGTGTGATATAATCTTTGAAACTGCGACTCGCGATATCCCAAACACTTCTGCCACTTTAGTAACAGAGGAACATACCATACGAGCCCCAACAATTTACCGCCCCGATTCACTCACAACAAAACAGAACGCTGACTTGACAACAGATGAAGGGCGAATCGTGTAGACGAGCTTATAATAGTAGTTGCCTTGTGCATAAACGACAGCACCACCTACAAACAGTGAAGTTTGCCAGGTGTTTCAATATTTTTCCAATATATATATATATATATATATATATATATATATATATATATATATATATATATATATATATATATATATATATATATATATATATATATATATATATATATATATATATATATATATATATATAAAAAAAAAAGGTGAATACATTATGACGTATTTGCAGACATTTAGACACACTCAGACATGTCTGATGAAAAACCAGTTTGTGCGGGCATTTAAAAACCAATAGCAAAAAATAATTTTCCTACCTCCTTATTTGAATACGTGTATTGTAACATCTACGTTAGCGTACACACAAAAGCAAAACAACAAAATTTTTTTTTGAAGAGTTAAGGGTTCTCAAACATATATCAAAATTTTCGTACAATTTTAGTTTGTACAAAATAAAAATTTTCTCGAAATTTGAGCATGTTCGCTTCACTATTCAAGGCAATTTTCTTCTTATGATATATATATATATATATATATATATAATATATATATATATATATATATATATATATATATATATATATATATATATATATATATATATATATATATATATATATATATATATATATATATATCCTCTGGTGGATAAAAGCCAGAGGCCTACCAATTTCTACCAGTGCTGGGGAATAACAGAATTAAGGTCGATTAAAGGCCGACATGTCCCGATACACGGAATTTGAAAGTGCAAATCAAAGGAAGTTGAGAAAAGAGATAAAGGGAGTGTGCTCCAGACTTTACTGGTAGAGTACATGAAAGATTGAGCATAGTGATTAAGTCTGGGGTCAGCGTTGGTCAGAGAAAGGCTGAGCATGTGGAAAATCGAAAATCGAGTCGCATGAAGTATGTGAAGTGAGAGTTCAGAAGAGCAGTTTCCGTTGTAATAACGATAATATAGAGATAATGATGCAACAGTTCCAAGAGCAGAAAAAAGATTGGAGTTAGTAAAAATGAAAGAGTTTATAAGACGAAAATTCCAAGACTACACCTTTTCCAGGAGAGCTGTATGAGTGGAACCATCCATATGTGTGAGGCGTACTCCATACAGGGGCTAACATCACCTCTATAAAGATTAAGCAACGGGGGTGGTGTAAGGGAATTAAGAAGGTGCCTCAGAAAACCCAACCTCTTAGAGGCTTGTTTTACAAAGAGGTAATGTGACCCTTCCCAAGATCAGGAGAAAAAGAAACACCAAGAATATTAAGGACAGATGAAGATTTGAGTAGAGTGTTATCGAAGAAGGTGTCATAGTTGTGTGGAAGATTGTGTCGGGTAGAGATGGAGGAATTGAATTTCCGAGGGGCTGAAAACAACCATGTTTTCTCGACCTCAATTTTAAATACGAGAAAGATCAGATGTCAGTTGCTCCAAGGTCACCCTCATTGCGTTAAAATGTTGGAAGGATCGTCTTTCAAGGTGAAAGGAGTAAATGAAGGGTGGAGTCATCGGTATAAGAGTGGATAGGTAATGAAGTAATAGAGAGAAGGTCATTAATGAAAAGTAGAAAAAGAGTTGGGGATATGACAGATCCCTGAGGAACACTACTAGTTATAGATTTAAAAGAACGGTGGGAGTCTATAACGGCTACCAGAAAGGAAATCAGAAAAAAGAATAGATTTCGAAAGAGGGAAATTTGAAGTGTATATATATATATATATATATATATATATATATATATATATATATATATATATATATATATATATATATATATATATATATATATATATATATATATATATATATATATATATATTAGAGATGTGCCGGATATCTGGGAATTTTAAAAAATAGGACACTGAATATCCAGTTGAAATTATTGGTATTTTAATTTAATAGGATATATATATATATATATATATATATATATATATATATATATATATATATATATATATATATATATATATATATATATATATATATATATATATATATATATATATATATATATAGGTTGGACAAAAATATGGAAACACCTGGTAAATGTATAAATTTATTTCTTAAGGTAATATGGTGTGGATCCACCTTTCACATTCATAATCACATGAATTCTTCTAGAAATAGACAATGTAAGTTCTGGATGGTGCAAACTGATGTTATTCCATTTTATCACGCAAAAAATTGAGATCTTGAACCCTATTCTCCAATAATAACCACAGGGGCTTTTTTTATAAAAATTTGGCAATTGTTGGGGCAAGGAGAGGCATAAAACCTTATTTGCATCTTCATCAAACCACAATTGGAGAATATGAACTGCATTAATTGGGGTCTTATCATCTTCATAAATAACACTACCTCCAAGAAATTTTCTCTGTTCCATTGGATGAACTTGTCACCGAAAAAACGTATTTAATCTTTGGCAGAGACAATATTTTGGATTGTGATGAATGAGCCTGCAGAATGCAATGATATGCTCAACCAAACCGTGACGGAACTTTCTTCGTGCTTTACCTGTGGCATAAGAAAGTCCAGATCATATTTCTGGGATGGTGTTCTCCACACGTAAACTCAGCAGGTGGTTGGGAACTATGTGAAAGTAGATTTATCTGACGAAAGGACTATCATCCATTGTCCGACAGTTCAAATCTTATGAGCATAACACTACTCTCTCCACTTTTTGACATTCATGTCGTTTACAAAAAGTTTGGCGATTGCGGCACACTATGAATATTGAACCTATGGAGTTTCCTCTCACTGTTTTTGTGCTTAGAGGTTTACAAGACTGGTATTCTTTTTTAATGTAATTTTTGCATCTTTTTTTGTCATCATCCTTCGTAATGATCATCTGTCTTTTTCAAAAAAATTTCGACGAACTTCCGATCGAATGTTTTTCCGGAAGCACAATATGGGCCCATGACCTTGAATATTTTATCTTGGAACCACGATTATCCTTCTGTGAACCTGCAAGCTTGGACATACATCAACTAATCCCAGCACAGAATACTGAACAGAGCATCTGATGATTCCTGTCAACGTTATAGGTTACATGTGTATATACGCGTGCGTGTGTTTGTATTTTACGATGAAAAAAAATTTTATTTCAATTTTTAGTTATATAAAAAAGGTATTAAATTTACAAATACATATCTACATTAATTTAATTTCTTACAACTAAAATTTTAATTTTTACCGGATAATCGGATAACAGCCGGATATGCGGCCATCCCATATATATATATATATATATATATATATATATATATATATATATATATATATATTAGGGATGGAGTAAGTATCGGTATCGGTATATATCGGCATATTTTCCGATACCGGTATATCGGTATCGGCAAAATTTATAAGAGTAAAGTATCGGTATCGGATCGGTAGTAGTATCGGCATATTTTCCGATACCGTATACCGGTATCGGTATCGGTATCGCTAAAAATTTTGGTATCGCTCCATCCCTAATATATATATATATATATATATTATATATATATATATATATATATATATATATATATATATATATATATATATATATATATATATATATATATATATATATATATGGGATGGGCCGGATATCGGGTTGTTTTCCGATTATCCTGCAAAAATTAAAATTTTAGTTGTAAGAAATTAAGAAATTAAATATATATATATTTCCGGACGGAATTCAAAAAAATGTTTTCCGGTTTCTGTTCCGGCCGATATTTTAAATATTTATAATTAAATAAAATTTAAATAAATTTAAATTTAAATATTTTAAATATTTAAAATATTTATTTTTAAAAAAATTTCAGCCAGAACCGGAATTGCTAATCTACTGCGAAAAAAATTTGCTGAAAGGATTTTATATTGCATAACCCAAAGCTCATCTTTTAACAAGATATAATAGTAACCTTGTATACCATTCATATTAAATGCCTATTGTTTAAATAAAGTTCACTCAAATACCTCAAAATATAGGATAATTATTAAATTATATATATATATATATATATATATATATATATATATATATATATATATATATATATATATATATATATATATATATATATATATATATATATATATATATATATATATATATATATATATAATATATATATATATATTTATAAATTTTTATTTTTTTTTCACTCACTATGTTAGTCTAATTCAACAAAAGTATATAACTGAAAAAAAAAATGAAAAAAAAAATTCCGATTATTTAAAAACACTAAAGAACGTCCTTATCATTCAATGTCTCGCTTATCATAAAAGTAAAGCTTACAATACTTAATATAAATATATAAGCACAAACATACGAATCCCAACACCAAACACACACACACACACGCGAGCACAATATAATTCACACATAAGTAATAAAGAGCGAAGCGTCTCAGTCGTTCTGGATAAGAGTTACCTTCAATATCGCCCCAAACTTCTTCCGTATAAAGAGAGCAGTAAAGAGCAAGGAACTGACAATAGAAGAGGAAGAAGAAGAAGAAGAAGAAGAAGAAGAAGAAGAAGAAGAAGAAGAAGAAGAAGAAGAAGAAGAAGAAGAAGAAAAATAAAAAGGCAAGAAGCCAAATACAAAATGAGCATAAAAAAGCTATAAATATGTATAAAAGGAATTAATAGAACAAATGGAGTTAACGTGCAAGGTAAGAATAAAACGATATTTTGAGTATTATTATTATATAAAATTATTATTATTATTAATTATTATTATCTGAATTTGAGAATGTAATTAAGATAAAGACTGCAATCGATACTACAATAAGCACATTTATTTACAATATTGGATATTTTTCCAGTACTCAAAGGCTATATGAAACTTAAGCTGCAGACCTTCAAAATTTTGGCCGGAGCTGTAATGGGGGAGGAAAAAACAAAAACAAAAAAAAAAATGGGTGGGAGTAAAATCTAAAATACAAAATTCTTTTAATTAATCAAATATTTTTTTACTGTTATATATATATATATATATATATATATATATATATATATATATATATATATATATATATATATATATATATATATATATATATATATATATATATATATATATATATATATATATATATATATATATATATATATATATATATATATATATGACTCCAACCCTCATTACTCATTTCAATTTGAAAGAGCTCCCTCCCAACAACAGTTAATAGATTCAAGAAGGATGGCCTTGGAGCAACTGACCTCTGATCTTTCTCGTATTTCAAATTGGGGCAGAGAAAACATGGTCGTTTTCAATGCCTCAAAAACTCAATTCCTCCATCTTTCTACTCGACACAATCTTCCACACAACTATGATATCTTCTTCGAACACACTCAATTCAAAACTTCATCTGTCCTCAATATTCTAGGTGCTTCTTTTTCTCGTGATCTTTCTTGGAAAGATCACATTATTTCTCTCTCTAAACAAGCTTCTAAGAGGTTGGGTGTTCTGAGGCGCCTTCGTGTTTTTTTTTTACACCACCCCAGTTGCTTGCTCTGTATAGGGGTGATGTTCGCCCCTGTATGGAGTACGCCTCTCACATCTGGGGGGGTTCCACACAAACAGCTAGGGCTTTTCGTCTTATCAATTCTCCTGCTCTTACTAACTCTCTCCAGTCTCTTTCTTCCCGTCGAATTGTTGCATCACTTTCTCTATACTATCGCTATTACAACGGACATTGCTCTGCTGAACTCTCACGTCGCATATCTCCTCCATTGAGAAGGGCTCGTGCTACACGCCTTTCTACACAGTCTCATCCTTTCTCTGTCCAACTCTCCGACCCCAGACTTCAATCGCTATGCTCAATCTTACATATACTCTACTGGTAAAGTCTGGAACACACTCCCTTTATTTATTTTCCCAACTTCCTTTGACTTCCACACTTTTTAAACGCCGTGTATCGGGTCACGTTGGCCATTAGCGACCAGATTCTGAATACTCCCTAATTCTGATGGAATTTGGAAGGCCTCCGGCCTTTGCCCACCAGAGGAGACATAATATATATATATATATATATATATATATATATATATATATATATATATATATATATATATATATATATATATATATATATATATATATATATATATATATATATATATATATATATATATATATATATAT
Source organism: Armadillidium nasatum (assembly GCA_009176605.1). Lineage (NCBI taxonomy): Eukaryota > Metazoa > Arthropoda > Malacostraca > Isopoda > Armadillidiidae > Armadillidium > Armadillidium nasatum. The sequence goes on from SEYY01000723.1 coordinate 40,140, forward strand.
CGCATTCTCCAATTTTCCTAACTCTAATTTCTCCAATTTTTTATTTCTATTATTCAACTGGAGTTTTTTTTTTATCAGTTTAAACTTGTTCGTTTGTATATATGTAAAAATATTTAACATTCAAATAATAATATTGTCATTTTATTACTCCATATCATAATAATATTAACAATTTATTACTCAATGTCATAATATTGACATTTTTATTAATATATATATATATATATATATATATATATATATATATATATATATATATATATATATATATATATATATATATATATATATATATATATATATATATATATATAATGATGGGTACAGGTCGAAGGCCTTCCAAATTCCATAAGTTGATGATTTTTTGGACCAGTGCCAAATTATAGGAAATTAAATGTCGAAATGTCCCAAACCACAGCGTTTGAAGGTGTGCAAGTCAAGAAAAGTTGAAAAAACAGATAAACTGATCATACAGGTTAACTCTGTGGTCAGAGAGTTAAACAGCGATGAATAAGACTGAGTAGAAAGAAGAGTTGCACAAGCTCTCCCCAACGGCGGGGGGGGGGGTTTACAACTGGAGAGCTCAGAAGAGCAGTGACTATTGTAATAGTGATAGTATTGCGAGAGTGATACAAAAATTTAACGAGTAGAAAAAGACTGGAAAATGTTAGTGAGAATGAAAAGAGTTGATAAAAAGAAAAGCTCTATACTCCAATGTTTCAAGGAGAGCTGTATTAGTGGAACCTAGTTAGTTTATATATATATATATATATATATATATATATATATATATATATATATATATATATATATATATATATATATATATATATATATATATATATATATATATATATATCAGGCAAATATATGCATCCTATAAAACATCCAAGAATAGAAATCATAAGACACTTCATTCCGACATAACTGTCGAACTCGTTAAAACATAATATTGTCTCTTATAAGAAAGTTTTATTTCTCTACGTGAAACTAAGAATCTTAACAAATTATTTTTAAAGAATGCAAAAGAGAGAAAATTGCATGCGTTGATATTTTTCCAACACGTTCCTAAGTCAGTGTTATAAAAGTAATGTTATTTAGTCAAAAGTTTCTCCCTTGTCAAGTCTATCCCAAAATTCTCCGACTTCTTCATACTAGGAAACTGGGTAACTAATTTTAAATACTAGTTGCTATACGAGTTGAAAATGCATAATAACTGGAGATTAAAGAGGAAATGGCGCAGAAGAACAGGTATTATGGCAACATACAATTATTATTAAACATCCATATTCAATATAAGATTCATCCATGACAATACTATATATATATATATATATATATATATATATATATATATATATATATATATATATATATATATATATATATATATATATATATATATATATATATATATATATATATATATATATATATATATATATATACAATGGTGGAAAAATGTCAGAGTCACACGACATCCACCAGAGAAACGAATGCTTTAATAAAGTTCAGTTGATTAGTTAACATTCGTATATATACACAGAGTTTCAGTGGATGTAAGGTAAAGGAAGTATAGGTAAAATAGTTAAAGGTAGTGTTCCAGATTTTAATAAACGAAATACATGAACAAAAAAACGCATTAAGACGAAGCCTAGAGTTTGAGTGAGATAGGGAAAGGACGAGGCTGTGTCGAAAGAAATTATATGATGGTATTGCCTCAACTCAAGGAAGGTGCAAAGTTCCTCCTAAAAGATTCAGGAAAAGTGCGTCTATTGTAACAACGATAATATATGAGTAATGCAACAGTTCAGTCATATGAAAGAGATTGAAGAGGGAGTGAGAAAAGAGGCACTGAGAAAGAAGGTGGGGATGGGGGGAAAAACTCATAAAAGAAGTTTCAACATTAGCGAATATTCGAATATACGTGTAAATCAAATACAACCGCATCAATTACTGCTTAGTAATTAATCTTATTCAAACATCACATACTTCCTTCATAACAACAAAACGTTTCGCATGCTGCTTCCGTAAGGCAACTTTATATATATATATATATATATATATATATATATATATATATATATATATATATATATATATATATATATATATATATATATGCGTGTATGAGAAAATGTATTTACAACAAAGAACAACGAGTAGTCAACTTTAAAGTAACGAGTCAAAAGAAAGAAGAAGAAAAAAAAAAAAGGAATTGCATTCAAAAATAAATAGTAGATTAATGACAACATAATAAGATCAAGATACCTCAAATATCGAAGCAAAACTTCCTCGTTTTATTCTATAAATAACATCCAACGAAGGTCTCCTCCGAATAGAGAGGTCTAAATATGAACCATTCATTAACATTATTCGAGTATCCAAGGTTGCTTAAGGTAAACTTATCATTAAAGAATATGACAAGTCAGTGTACCAGTTTCAAACGCATTATGGAAAACAAAAATGATTTCTTACAATATATATATTATATATATATATATATATATATATATATATATATATATATATATATATATATATATATATATATATATATATATATATATATATATATATATATATATATATATATATATATATATATATATATATATATATATATATATATAGCTTATACACAAAAAAAAAAAAAGAAAAGTCCACTTAAATAGCCGTATTCAGCTTCCTCATCATTACTTGGAAGCGTACGATTGACCCACAAAATTTGAACTCTTATATTAATGTCAACGAAACCATGTGGCATTTAACTCCCTATGCATTCGTTAAGGGAAATTTACTTTTAATAATAATTATATATATATATATATATATATATATATATATATATATATATATATATATATATATATATATATATATATATATATATATATATATATATATATATATATATATATAGGCCGTTTTTTTCGAGAAGAATCTTCATATAACTAAAAAAAATTTGAATTTTTGACTCATCCTTTCTCAACTCTATACCTTTAATTTTTTTTCGAAAAATCAGGTACTATTCCTCCTCCTGCAGCACCTCCCTCAAACTTAATTATACTTTACATTGGGGTTGTTCCACGGTCAACATTCTTTAAAGATCTTGAAGATTGCTAAGCCCAAGTGTTCCATGAATCGTATCCCCGAGTTTTGCTGTAGTGATAATTGAAGAGAAATTTATATCTTTAATTTTCGTTGGCGCAGTCTTGAATAGTCAAGTGATGTCAACAAACCTGGAGAAAGTTAAGCCAAGGACTTTTGAAATAAATACCTTTTGTAAACATTCTCACTCAGATTTGTATGCAAATTATTACAGATAATTATTTTATGATTTTTGAATCATTAATTTTGTTTTAAATGAAGCAAATTAATTATTTTCAAAAATCTGGAATTTCATTGTTACAATGGTTTTAATCTTCGTTTAACTCGTACGTTGCTAAAATTTCTATATATATGCCCTTTATGATATTAATTAAATTAAGTGATTGTTTAAATTAATTAAATTTAGTGATTAAATTAGATTTTAAAATGTTTATCTATATATCAGCGGACATTTACTACAGCGTAGTGTTCCATGAATATAAAGTTCTATTAAATATATTCACAGCAACTGTCTTAAGCGTGGAACACACCCATTATAATATCTTTCTAAGTTTAATACTAAAAAAGAGAATCATTCTGACGTTATCCTTACTGTGATTAAAAGCAGAGCTTCCGAGCTTGTACTCTGCCTTGGTAAAGTAATTTCTTTTTTTTACAATAACCTTTCCTTCCCTTTGAAAGTTTGCGATCAATCATACTGTGCCGAAAAAAAAATGAATCCACCACACGAGTTGTATCCTCCTCTTGCTCTAACCTCTGATCTTTCTATTAATTTATCCTTAATTAATAGGAAGATTAGGAAACAATCCTCTCACCTACGACAACCAGTATAGCTCCCATAGGAAATGAACGCCCAACGAGTCCTCTTTGACCTTCTCTAAGGTTTTGCCCTTTGCAATTTGGCATTTCTGTAAATCT
>SEYY01000723.1:44268-46768 GCA_009176605.1 Armadillidium nasatum
AGGTAATATCAAATGCAGATCGAAAACAAAGTACAAGTTGGGTATACAACTGGGAAGGTTGCGAGTTCTAAAAAGATCCAATTTTCGAAAAACATAAAAGTGCACTTTGAGCCAACTTTGACAATAGAAACGATAAAAATAAGATAGTCAACCTCCGAAATCGAATCAGAGACCGAGTGTGTTGTTTTTTTTTTTTTTTTTTTGCGAGTGGGCCTCACCTACGAAGGCATATGTGGTCCTTCCAGGCAGACAAAACACGCTATGAGAGCTCGTGATGCTCTCAAGAGACCGAGAGTGAATATCTTTCTAACGTCTGTAAAAAAGGAGAAACTTCGGCTTAGATATTTTGCTTAAAAAAAAAAAAACAAAAAAACAAACAAACAAAAAAAAAAAAGTTTATATCATACTGTCCTTCTGCTAAATACCCAGCAATCTTTTTTGTTCTATAGATATTCGAACTTATTGAATAAATATGTAATTTTGTATTATTATATGTTCGTTTGTATTTCCATATTTATTGTTAATTATGTACATTATTATAGAAATAAACTGTTAAATACTTCAAAAGGTAACATGTACTATCCAATTACATCACTGGAAGTTTGAAAAATAACGCTTCTGAAATATTTTGATTTATTAATATTTCAGTTTGGGGGTGAAATTTTTCAAACACGAAAGCAAATTTTTTTTCCATTACAAGGTTTGTCGATTTCATCACTACATAAACACTTTTTATTATACATAACTCTTGGAATGAAGAATATTAAAGGTGTGTTGTAAAAAATTAAAATCCCTCTCAATAAACCTACCAATCTTCATGAACATATTAACATATATATATATATATATATATATATATATATATATATATATATATATATATATATATATATATATATATATATATATATATATATATATATATATATATATATATATATATATATATATATATATATATATATTTGTCGCAACATACAATTAATTAAAATCGTGCATAACACAAAAGTAATTTCCAATCGTAAAACAGAATTATAAATCTTCAGCAAGTTCACACAAAAAAATCAACAAACAAGCAAACAAAAACACTTACACATTCTCATACTTATGAACAAATATTTAGCGACGAAGATCGGTATATATATATATATATATATATCGGTATATATATATATATATATATATATATATATATATATAATATATATATATATATATATATATATATATATATATATATATATATATATATATATATATATATATATATATATATATATATATATATATATATATATATGGGTTGGACAAAAATATGGAAACCCCCAAACAAGCACATATAACATTGATTAATATGTCGTTGGACCCTTGGCATCCAGAAGAGATTGCGTGCTCAGAAAATTAGTTCTGGATGATTTTAGCTGTGTGAACAGGAGTTTTGTTATCCTGATAAACAAATAAACAGCATCACCATCACGGAACAAAAACTGCACAATGAGATGGACATGGTCATCCAATATGGTCAAGTAGTCGTTGGCAATGACATACCTTGCGGGGCAATGATAGGTCCAGCAGAAAACGACGATATGGCTGCCCATACCATGACTGAACCCTCGCCATGTTTCACTGTGAGTTGCAAAGTCCTTGCATTGTATGCTTGGCCCGGCGTTCTCCAGACGTACACTCACCCAGAGGTTGGAAAGAGCGTAGAGCTCGACTCATCTGACCAAATGTTCTTCATTTGCTACATTGTCCAGTTTTTATGCATTCGATAAAACTAAAACGAAATTTTGCATTTTGAGTAAAAACGAGTGGTTATCGAATGGCTGCTCGTCCATACAAACCTTGCTTGTGCAGTTCCCATCATACTGTTCTGGTGCCAATTGGGTTTGTGAGTACGTATTCAGCTCGGCAGCGATCTTTGGAGCAAAAGACTTCTGATTTCTCATCACAACATTACGCAACTTTCGTCCTTCTCTGTCATTTATCACACATTTCGGTCCACACTGGTGTTTGTTGGACGTAGATTTTTTTTTTTCAGTTCTACTGTGTGATATAATCTTTGAAACTGCGACTCGCGATATCCCAAACACTTCTGCCACTTTAGTAACAGAGGAACATACCATACGAGCCCCAACAATTTAGCCTTAGTTGGAATTCCGTCAGCTCTTCCATGATTCACTCACAACAAAACAGAACGCTGACTTGACAACAGATGAAGGGCGAATCGTGTAGACGAGCTTATAATAGTAGTTGCCTTGTGCATAAACGACAGCACCACCTACAAACAGTGAAGTTTGCCAGGTGTTTCAATATTTTTCCATATATATATATATATATATATATATATATATATATATATATATATATATATATATATATATATATATATATATATATATATATATATATATATATATATATATATATATATATATATATATATATATATTTTTAAAAAAAGGTGAATACATTATGACGTATTTGCAGACATTTAGAC
>SEYY01000723.1:51768-59268 GCA_009176605.1 Armadillidium nasatum
AGCTTCTAAGAGGTTGGGTGTTCTGAGGCGCCTTCGTGTTTTTTTTTTACACCACCCAAGTTGCTTGCTCTGTATAGGGGTGATGTTCGCCCCTGTATGGAGTACGCCTCTCACATCTGGGGTGGTTCCACACATACAGCTATTCTTAAAAGGTGGAGTCTAGGGCTTTTCGTCTTATCAATTCTCCTGCTCTTACTAACTCTCTCCAGTCTCTTTCTTCCCGTCGAATTGTTGCATCACTTTCTCTATACTATCGCTATTACAACGGACATTGCTCTGCTGAACTCTCACGTCGCATATCTCCTCCATTGAGAAGGGCTCGTGCTACACGCCTTTCTACACAGTCTCATCCTTTCTCTGTCCAACTCTCCGACCCCAGACTCAATCGCTATGCTCAATCTTAAATATACTCTACTGGTAAAGTCTGGAACACACTCCCTTTATTTATTTTCCCAACTTCCTTTGACTTCCACACTTTTTAAACGCCGTGGCCATTAGCGACCAGATTCTGAATGCTCCCTAACTCTGATGGAATTTGGTAGGCCTCCGGCCTTTGCCCACCAGAGGAGACTATATATATATATATATATATATATATATATATATATATATATATATATATATATATATATATATATATATATATATATATATATATATATATATATATATATATATATATATATATATATATATATATATATATATATATATCGCATTCTCCAATTTTCCTAACTCTAATTTCTCCAATTTTTTATTTCTATTATTCAACTGGAGTTTTTTTTTTATCAGTTTAAACTTGTTCGTTTGTATATATGTAAAAATATTTAACATTCAAATAATAATATTGTCATTTTATTACTCCATATCATAATAATATTAACAATTTATTACTCAATGTCATAATATTGACATTTTTATTATATATATATATATATATATATATATATATATATATATATATATATATATATATATATATATATATATATATATATATATATATATATATATATATATATATATATATATATAATGATGGGTACAGGTCGAAGGCCTTCCAAATTCCATAAGTTGATGATTTTTTGGACCAGTGCCAAATTATAGGAAATTAAATGTCGAAATGTCCCAAACCACAGCGTTTGAAGGTGTGCAAGTCAAGAAAAGTTGAAAAAACAGATAAACTGATCATACAGGTTAACTCTGTGGTCAGAGAGTTAAACAGCGATGAATAAGACTGAGTAGAAAGAAGAGTTGCACAAGCTCTCCCCAACGGCGGGGGGGGGGGTTTACAACTGGAGAGCTCAGAAGAGCAGTGACTATTGTAATAGTGATAGTATTGAGAGTGATACAAAAATTTAACGAGTAGAAAAAGACTGGAAAATGTTAGTGAGAATGAAAAGAGTTGATAAAAAGAAAAGCTCTATACTCCAATGTTTCAAGGAGAGCTGTATTAGTGGAACCTAGTTAGTTTATTTATATATATATATATATATATATATATATATATATATATATATATATATATATATATATATATATATATATATATATATATATATATATATATATATATATATATATCAGGCAAATATATGCATCCTATAAAACATCCAAGAATAGAAATCATAAGACACTTCATTCCGACATAACTGTCGAACTCGTTAAAACATAATATTGTCTCTTATAAGAAAGTTTTATTTCTCTACGTGAAACTAAGAATCTTAACAAATTATTTTTAAAGAATGCAAAAGAGAAAATTGCATGCGTTGATATTTTTCCAACACGTTCCTAAGTCAGTGTTATAAAAGTAATGTTATTTAGTCAAAAGTTTCTCCCTTGTCAAGTCTATCCCAAAATTCTCCGACTTCTTCATACTAGGAAACTGGGTAACTAATTTTAAATACTAGTTGCTATACGAGTTGAAAATGCATAATAACTGGAGATTAAAGAGGAAATGGCGCAGAAGAACAGGTATTATGGCAACATACAATTATTATTAAACATCCATATTCAATATAAGATTCATCCATGACAATACTATATATATATATATATATATATATATATATATATATATATATATATATATATATATATATATATATATATATATATATATATATATATATATATATATATATATATATATATTACAATGGTGGGGAAAATGTCAGAGTCACACGACATCCACCAGAGAAACGAATGCTTTAATAAAGTTCAGTTGATTAGTTAACATTCGTATATATACACAGAGTTTCAGTGGATGTAAGGTAAAGGAAGTATAGGTAAAATAGTTAAAGGTAGTGTTCCAGATTTTAATAAACGAAATACATGAACAAAAAAACGCATTAAGACGAAGCCTAGAGTTTGAGTGAGATAGGGAAAGGACGAGGCTGTGTCGAAAGAAATTATATGATGGTATTGCCTCACTCAAGGAAGGTGCAAAGTTCCTCCTAAAAGATTCAGGAAAAGTGCGTCTATTGTAACAGCGATAATATATATGAGTAATGCAACAGTTCAGTCATATGAAAGAGATTGAAGAGGGAGTGAGAAAAGAGGCACTGAGAAAGAAGGTGGGGATGGGGGGAAAAACTCATAAAAGAAGTTTCAACATTAGCGAATATTCGAATATACGTGTAAATCAAATACAACCGCATCAATTACTGCTTAGTAATTAATCTTATTCAAACATCACATACTTCCTTCATAACAACAAAACGTTTCGCATGCTGCTTCCGTAAGGCAACTATATATATATATATATATATATATATATATATATATATATATATATATATATATATATATATATATATATATATATATATATATATATATATATATATATATATATATATATATGCGTGTATGAGAAAATGTATTTACAACAAAGAACAACGAGTAGTCAACTTTAAAGTAACGAGTCAAAAGAAAGAAGAAGAAAAAAAAAAAGAGGAATTGCATTCAAAAATAAATAGTAGATTAATGACAACATATAAGATCAAGATACCTCAAATATCGAAGCAAAACTTCCTCGTTTTATTCTATAAATAACATCCAACGAAGGTCTCCTCCGAATAGAGAGGTCTAAATATGAACCATTCATTAACATTATTCGAGTATCCAAGGTTGCTTAAGGTAAACTTATCATTAAAGAATATGACAAGTCAGTGTACCAGTTTCAAACGCATTATGGAAAACAAAAATGATTTCTATATATATATATATATATATATATATATATATATATATATATATATATATATATATATATATATATATATATATATATATATATATATATATATATATATATATATATATATATATATATATATATATATATATATATATATATATACACAAAAAAAAAAAAAGAAAAGTCCACTTAAATAGCCGTATTCAGCTTCCTCATCATTACTTGGAAGCGTACGATTGACCCACAAAATTTGAACTCTTATATTAATGTCAACGAAACCATGTGGCATTTAACTCCCTATGCATTCGTTAAGGGAAATTTACTTTTAATAATAATTTATATGTATATATATATATATATATATATATATATATATATATATATATATATATATATATATATATATATATATATATATATATATATATATATATATATATATATATATATATATATATATATATATATATATATATATATATATATATTATATATATATTATGATTCGGCCGTCGTCGAGAGTAGATGTGCCTAAAGATAGATGGGAAAAGAAAAGCGAGAAGAATCAGAAAGAAGATTGAGGAGAGAAAAGAAGAGAGAAGGTTTATGCATTCAGATAGTATTGAACAAAATTTGAAAAACTATTAGCCAAAATTTATTTTAAAATTAGAATTTTTGAAAATATTTTTGCATTAAAAAAAAAAATTAAATAAGTTTCGATAAAATTATTATATATCAAAATTTATAGAGGAGCAACAAATCTTTCAATATAATGGACTTTCGGCTTTTAATGAAAAATTAAACTTTAACATTAAGAATTTGAAATTTAAAAACAAGAGTTGGAAAATCGGCGACAGGATCGGATCATGTGAAGAGAACTAAATGCAAGGACGACAGGACTAGCCATCCGGCCTTGTGATTTCTCTGTCAACGGCTTGTAACTACTCCAGAACCAGCATTGGGAACCATTGCTCGGAGAAGCGCAATCTTTAGAAGACCCCTGGGAGAGAGTGTTTGGAGGTTGGTTTGAGAACGATGCTGGTCCTACTGAAAGGGTGAAAACCCTTCCTGGGAGATGGTATAGAAGTATAGAAGATATATATACACAGTCTCATCCTTTCTCTGTCCAACTCTCTGACCCCAGATTTAACCGCTATGCTCAATCTTACATGTACTCTACTGGTAAAGTCTGGAACACACTTCCTTCATCTATTTTCCCAACTTCCTATGACTTAGGCAACTTTAAACGCCGTGTATCAGGTCATGTCGGCCTTTAATTTTACCATGTTTCCGACTTTCCTCCCAACTCTGGTGGAACATTGGTAGGCCTCTGGCCTTTGCCCACCAGAGAAATATATATATATATATATATATATATATATATAATATATATATATATATATATATATATATATATATATATATATATATATATATATATATATATATATATATATAAAACTTTTTTCCTTCATATAACTAAAATTTGGACTCTCCTTTCTCAACTCTATACCTTTAATTTTTTTTCGAAAAATCAGGTACTATTTCCTCCTCCTGCAGCACCTCCCTCAAACTTAATTATACTTTACATTGGGGTTGTTCCACGGTCAACATTCTTTAAAGATCTTGAAGATTGCTAAGGTCAAGTGTTCCATGAATCGTATCCCCGAGTTTTGCTGTAGTGATAATTGAAGAGAAATTTATATCTTTAATTTTCGTTGGCGCAGTCTTGAATAGTCAAGTGATGTCAACAAACCTGGAGAAAGTTAAGCCAAGGACTTTTGAAATAAATACCTTTTGTAAACATTCTCACTCAGATTTGTATGCAAATTATTACAGATAATTATTTTATGATTTTTGAATCATTAATTTTGTTTTAAATGAAGCAAATTAATTATTTTCAAAAATCTGGAATTTCATTGTTACAATGGTTTTAATCTTCGTTTAACTCGTACGTTGCTAAAATTTCTATATATGCCCTTTATGATATTAATTAAATTAAGTGATTGTTTAAATTAATTAAATTAAGTGATTAAATTAGATTTTAAAATGTTTATATATATATCAGCGGACATTTACTACAGCGGTGTTCCATGAATATAAAGTTCTATTAAATATATTCACAGCAACTGTCTTAAGCGTGGAACACGCCCATTATAATATCTTTCTAAGTTTAATACTAAAAAGGAGTATCATTCTGACGTTATCCTTACTGTGATTAAAAGCAGAGCTTCCGAGCTTGTACTCTGCCTTGGTAAAGTAATTTCTTTTTTTTACAATAACCTTTCCTTCCCTTTGAAAGTTTGCGATCAATCATCCTGTGCCGAAAAAAAATGAATCCACCACACGAGTTGTATCCTCCTCTTGCTCTAACCTCTGATCTTTCTATTAATTTATCCTTAATTAATAGGAAGATTGGGAAACAATTATCTCACCTACGACAACCAGTATAGCTCCCATAGGAAATGAACGCCCAACGAGTCCTCTTTGACCTTCTCTAAGGTTTTGCCCTTTGCAATTTGGCATTTCTGTAAATCTTGTCCAGTGGCGTTGAACATATTGAAAATATTCTGTTCAGTCTCGCACAAAGATTTAATTTTATACTTCATTCTTTCGTTATCTACCCTTCATTCTGAAATATATCGTTACATACAGTCTCATCCTCTACTGTGTGGTTCTCTAACCTGAAACTTAATTAAAAAACTCATCCATTTATGTAGTCTTAACTGGTAAATTCCTATTTTCATCTATTTTCCTCTCTTCCAATGATATATATATATATATATATATATATATATATATATATATATATATATATATATATATATATATATATATATATATATATATATATATATATATATATATATATATATATATATATATATATATATATGCTCTAAAAGGCCGTGTATCAGGGCATTGCGGGTTTTAGCTTTAATGACAAGATTATTTTCTCAACTTAGGTGGGTTTCATAATCAAATTTATTATTACAAAAGAAACCATAATAAATTGTTAGCAAAGACTCAGTCTAGCATTTTATCCCATCAAAATACTGAATAATAGTAATAAAAAAATAAAACTAATAATTTAAAAAAAATAGAATTGTAAATAATAATAATAATAATAATAATAATAATAATAATAAAACATTAAATTTATAATTAAAATTCAATTTTTAAAGCCTTTTAAATATTACAAAATTACTATTTCTATGTTAGCTTAGCATATATAATAATAATATTAATAATAATAATAATAATAATAATAATAATAATAATATTAATAATTTTATTAAATTATTACAATTGTTATCATCAAGTTCTCAACATAGTGCTGGCAGTACTGGTAATAAGAACTGCAATACTCTATCAGTAATCAATAATAAATACAATTACAATTATTATTATCATTATTACTATTATCATTATTTTTAATTTTTATTATTATTATTATTATTAATTCAACTACCAATATTATATACTATTATTATTTTTAGTTTTTATTACTATTTTTATTATTAGTTACTATCATTGAGAGTTTTTGAAAATACTTAGCAAGGTTGACAATTTTGTTTGAATTAATATTGTTTTTACCATTATCATTATCATCAATTTTATATGATATTTGTATTTTAATTAGCATTATTATTATCACTCCTTTTGTTATATTATATGCATCACTGTAACCTATTTACTTAATAATAAAATTCAAAATTTATCTATCCTATTAAACTGTGTATCCCCTTAGTAGCCCCTTTTCAGAGAACTGAACAGTCACTTCATTATTATTATTATTATTATAATATTTTGTAGTATAAGACCTACAGTATATTATAAAATTGTAAATGTACTCTCTACGAATATAGAATTTATGAATTATTATTGTTATTATTATTATTATTAGTTATTATTATTATTTCTAAAATCTACATAATTACACAAACACTTAATATATTCATAACAAGATATTCTAATTACGTAATGAATGCCAGTCCCATGAAAAGTTAATTTTTAAAAAGTTTATGACTATTTTCATAATTTATTATGAAATATAATTTTACACTTCCCTAATTTCAATGACAACTTACACACCCATTCAACTCTACATAAACATTGAATTCCAACAGTCAACCAACAAGGTTACAACAACCTGACTCGAGTTACAATTTCATTTTTTGTTACTATATACTTTTAATATTAATATTCTACTTATTAATATTTTGTTAGTTCAAAGAGGTAATAATAACTGAAGTTGAGTAAGAAGACATTTCTCTTTTATTATTACTATATAATTT
>SEYY01000723.1:64268-79123 GCA_009176605.1 Armadillidium nasatum
TTTTAAAAATGTTTTTGCCTTTTACCAAATTTTGAAGCGAAGTATTGCAACTTGTAAATACAAAAATTTCTAATAAAAAAAAAAAAAAAAGGAGAGTTGAAACATTTAAATACTATGCTATCAGAACCAATCCTAAAGGTAAGACAGATTTTTAAAATAGTATAAAAAATATTATAATATATATATATATATATATATATATATATATATATATATATATATATATATATATATATATATATATATATATATATATATATATATATATATATATATATATAAAGTAGTACAAATTCACTAGAGAGTTTGAAGCAACGTTTTAAGTTCAAAATGACATAATTCAAAAAATTTTGCACCATTTCTAATTACAAATTTAACAGTAAAAATGAATATATTTTATTTGTCAATAGAAAAATATTATTTAAATGTTTGCTCTTTTTTATAAGCATTTCATCTTGGCCTTCCCTTTCTTTTGCCTCGTAGATGCGAAGGCAGAAGTCAACTTTGAGGGCTACTCGTCGCGGCTCCATATGTTCATCTAATGTACTTTCCTGCGAGGCGTTAAGACGCATGAAGCGATGGGTCAGCGATAAAATGTAGTTGTATTGTAGCGATTGACCAGCAGTAAAATGTAGCAGCATTGTAGCGATTGACCAGCGGTAAAATGTAGCAGCATTGTAGCGATTGACCAGCTGTAAAATGTAGCAGCATTGTAGCGATTGACCAGCCGTAAAATGTAGCAGCATTGTAGCGATTGACCAGCGGTAAAATGTAGCAGCATTGTAGAAGTTGACCAGCGGTAAAATGTAGCAGTATTGTAGCGATTGACCAGCGGTAAAATGTAGCAGCATTGTAGAAATTGACCAGCAGTAAAATGTAGCAGTATTGTAGCGATTGACCAGAGGTAAAATATAGCAGCATAGTAGCGATTGACCAGCGGTAAAATATAGCAGCATTGTAGCGATTGACCAGCGGTAAAATGTAGCAGCATTGTAGCGATTGACCAGCGGTAAAATGTAGCAGCATTGTAGCGATGGGCCAGCGACAAAATGCAGCAGCATTTCCTCCCTGGGTGCGAAGCGATAGTGATTTGCAAACATTTAATATGAAAAATCTTGTCACTTTTTAAAAAAAACATTCTGAATCCAAAAACCTTTGGACCGTTATATCGGTTCCATGTTTCGATTTCAATTGCCCCGGTATTTTAATTTCAACTTTATTGAAAAATTGCAAAATATATTTCGATATTAGATTTCAAATTTTTTTTTTTATGGAATATATATATATATATATATATATATATATATATATATATATATATATATATATATATATATATATATATATATATATATATATATATATATATATATATATATAAACTACGTTCTTCTATAGTTACTATAACAAATATAAAAATGATATTCTTATCCCAAATTCTTAACTATTAATTTAATATTCAAGTTAGAAATAGTTTTTGTTATTTATAATTACAATAACGAACTTAATAGTTTATTATTGTTATTATTATTATTTTAGTAAAAATGTTTCCGTTTTTTTTTTTTTTTTTTTTTTTTTTTTTATTATTATTATTATTATTATTATTATTATTATTATTATTATTATTATTATTATTATTATTATTATTATTATTATTATTATTATTATTATTATTATTTAGTAAAAATGTTTCCGATCTAAATCCACATTTTCTTTTTCATTATTAACGAAAACTGAAGTAATAACTTTTAAAGACCATAACTAAAATAAATAGCAAATGAAAAGCAGAGTTTAAATTATTTAATATTTACGTTTTAAAATTTTAATTCCCTTGTGATAAAAAAATGAAATAAATTTCCTATCGAATCAAATATAATTATTAATATAATTTAATAAAAATAAGTATTTTTTCTGTTTTTCATTATCATTTACATTTTTTTTTATTATTATTATTAACTATGACCTTGACAACCTTGATCTTGACCAGCTAGAGAGAGTTACAAGCCCTTAGTGATAGGATTATTAAACTCCTAGTATGCTAAAACCTAAACCATATACTATTCTTCGCATTATATATATATATATATATATATATATATATATATATATATATATATATATATATATATATATATATATATATATATATATATATATATATATATATATATATATATATATATATATATATATATATATTAAATAAGTGAGCGATCTGAGTAAGCAATAACGATACTAGTGGATATTCAAAGGCAGGAGCAGAGGTGAAGATTTGGAACATTATAAGAGAATTAGGAATGAACTTAACCAGTCAATAAGAAGAGCAAAGAGAATGGACAGAAATTAATTTGGCAAGGAACAGTAATAAAGACTTGAAAAAGTTTTTTAGCTTTTATAAATTTAAAAGCAAGGATAAGAAAATTGGCCCAATTAAAATTGATGGAAATTTAGTAAGTTCAGATAAGGAATTGGTTAACATTTTCAATGCTTATTTTGCATCAGTGTTTACTGAGGAAAAGTTGGATAGCAGTTTAGAGACTAATAGCTCTAGTATACATGTAATGAATAGGTGTGCAGCATTTGAAATTGAGTTAAATGAAATTAAATCTTTACTAGAACATATTGACCATATATATATATATATATATATATATATATATATATATATATATATATATATATATATATATATATATATATATATATATATATATATATATGGGTAGAGGTCTAGAATAAACCCTTCTGTGAAAATAAAATAAAATAACATATTTTGACTTTACCCATTAAATACAAAAAAAAAAGCTTTGTGGTTAATCTGAGATCGGAAAAGAGAGAGGAGAATGCTAAAGGATATGTCACATGATTTGTCATCAAAGCTGCAGATATAAATGTAATGAAAGAAAAACAGTGTCCATTATAACAACAATAGTATAAGGAGAGTAATGCACAAATTATATAGCTACAGAGATTGCAGAGAGCAAATGTGAGGTGAAATGGTGAGGCTGAAGACCCCACAATTAAACCTTTACAAGAACTGCATGAGTGTCACGATACCAGTTTTGTTTACACTAAATACAAGAAGAGTATAAAGAAATATACTATAAATGTCTCCGAAGGCAGGGTCCATTCCTACAGAAAAAGAGAATCGTATAAAATGTCTGCACTTCACTAATTACTTCTAATTTCAAAACTTTGTTTGAATTTTTTCTTATAATTATTGATGATATCACCTTCAACGGTATTTGATGTTCCTTCCAGGAACTGATTCGCTAACCAAAACATCTACTGAAAAAAAGAGTAAATCAATTTAAAAAAATTATAATTAACATTAATAAACTTACCTTTTTCATGCAGCAAACTTTCCTCAGCCATTTCTACATCTTTCTTCTCCGATTCCTGATTTGATTCTTCTTTAATTTTATAAGCATCCAAATTTTCATCTGGAGCTTCTTTCTCCTCTTCATAAGCATTATTACATAAACCACTTTCTCCTGAATCATCATCAGGAATATTAAGGTTCTTCTCTGAAGAGGATATTTTTCTATCCAATGGACTGATGGATGGCATATCTTTTGCAGCTTTCTGCTATATATATATATATATATATATATATATATATATATATATATATATATATATATATATATATATATATATATATATATATATATATATATATATATATATATATATATATATATATATATATATAATATATATTCTATAATTATACAGCCAAGATTGAGACCCAGTATGAAAAATCTGGCTGAGTCCCTGAATCACAAGATCCAAGTCCCAGACTTAGTGCATATTATATATATATATATATATATATATATATATATATATATATATATATATATATATATATATATATATATATATATATATATATATATATATATATATATATATATATATATATATATATATATATATATATATATATTAACTTTCTCTCTGATAATTTATATAATATTTATTTACTTTATAAACTAAATATCAGTTTATAAAACCTACAATAACCAAATTCATTATCTAACAAATTAATTTCAATATACCTGATAATTAAAACCTTTTTTTTTTTTTACTGTAATCTTGGAAAATTAATATTTGCATCTCATTTTTACTTAATTTATACTCGTTCATCAAGTTTTAAAATTACAAATGTAAGACTTCCAATAATCATAGAGCTCTATCAATAGATATGTATAATAAAGAGATTTTTTTAAGAGTCTGCTCTATCCTAAACAATACTCAACCAAAATAGAAGCTTTTCATACCAGACTTTTCCTAGCAAAGAACAATTTCTGTAGTTTAACAATTTTTACCTTAAAATGTTTTGCTATACCTTGAGGGTAACCAGAACTATTCTCACTGAACCTACTATATTTACTCAAAAATTTTCATCAGTGCACAGAAAATAAAGATTTACACCTAAATACACAGCAATATATATATATATATATATATATATATATATATATATATATATATATATATATATATATATATATATATATATATATATATATATATATATATAATATATATATATATATATATATATATATATAACCTACATTTGATTTTTTTTTTTTTTCAATGGTGCACTTCTACAATAAATATTTGGTAAATTATTGGATAAAATTCTGTTGTTTACAACAGTTTTAATTGAACTTAAACTTCTGTAGGAGTATGTTTTGTTTTAAAATATATGGAAAAACATTACTATAGCAGCCTATATTCATTTATTTTTTTCCCTGGTACATGCTGCTTCAAAGTTATAAACCACAAGAATTTCTTGTGTAATTAAGTTTATAGAATGAGAATGTCACAGAATATCAGAATATGATGATAATATTTAAAAATAGTAAAATTATTATTTATACTATGTCTCTTGAGAATTAAAAATTTCAGAATCACAGTATTTGATAAAAGGAGAGAAAAAAAATTTAAATGGTAAGAATCCAATTACTGATAAAATCATAACCAAAACATGAGCATCACAATGGATAAGAGTACAAATCACATTTATATATATATGCAAGTAAAACAAATTGATTTCACATATATACAAAACTAAGTTACATATTTCTGATCTTAATTTTATCACTTCTAAATATACTGTTTTTTAATCCATCAATATGTTTCTTTTACAGTTTTTACATAAGTTGAACTTACTATAGAACAGTTCTAAAAGTTTAGCAGAAAGAAAAGTGATGGTTTAGGGAAAATGATAATTTGAAAAAAGCAAAAAAGAATCATTAACAATTAGTACAGGCTTTTCTCAAAACAAATAGCTATGATTTCTAAGCATGCAATGATAGATTTAAAAAACAAAAAAAAAAAACATGCATTTATAGCTTGATAAATGTAAAGATTTCATAAATATAGTGGAAAGATGCAGTCATTTAAAAATCTTTACTAATTCTACCATAATCAAATTTACTATAATAATTTATTTGAGATCATAAAGGGTAAGAGAATTATTACTCTTAAACTGCAGGACAAGGATGAGTATAAGGATCTTTAACTAAAGAGGTTGAAATACTCAGGAAATTTTTATACTGGTCCATGTATATTGAATAGCACAAAAAATAACGAGTAATTATCAATGGTTAGTCTTCATTACTCAATGTGTACTCTAAAAATTAAAACATTTATATATGTAGTATTTATAAACATTTTAGAATTTTTAATTTCCTTACCATCATTTTTTGACTTTTCTCCACCACCTGAAGACTGTATACATGCTTTTTCATTAATTATTATTTTTCCATCACCATCAGAAGAAGAAGTGAGATTATTTTTTTCCATTTAAAACAATGAGAAGAGTAAGCATACAGAAAAATAAAGTTTCATCTTGATGAAAATAAAAAACAAAATTGAAAAATTTATGCAATCATTATTTGCAGACCAAACCCATATCAAATATTATTGTGGTAATGTTTTAGAATAAGAAACTTAAAAAATTAGGTTTTGATTCACGTAATATTAAAATTTATTTTGAATACTGACAAAAATATAGTAGCTATTCACTGAAACCATGAAATAACATTTACCAATATCTCAAAACAAATAATTCTCCAACCTTCCACATTAAATTCAAACTATTTTTCTCTCTACTTTCTCTTTACAGAACTTTAAAAATAATATCCTGAAGCTCTCATATTTTTTGAATAATGTAAGTGATAATAAATAGTGACTCAGTGTTTACTTCATTATCAAATTCAAAGGAAAATGTTTTAATTATGAAGGTTTGGTTACTTTACTACTAAATATTATGGATGGAGTAAAGTATAGTAATCATTATTAATTATTATTATTATTGAATATGAATAAAAGTGGCACTTCTGCAAGCCTGAGTGGCTATATATACAGGGTGGACAGTAATTTTAACAGAAAACCCTGGGATCTTATAAAACATGCTGTGCTGGGCAAATCATGTTTATTGAACCTTGGCTGGGAAATACCTACTTAATTGGATAACACAGATACCCACTTGTGCATGTGTAGATGGTATGAGGCAATCTGTGAATGGGTCAAGCGTACAGTAGGTCTGTGTAGCCCCAAAGACCACGTAGTAACAGCTGTAAAATTATTATTTTTTTTTTTTTACATGTTGCCATCACTCACAGGTATTAAAGGAATAGAGGAAAACCCACCCAATCCGAAATCTAAGGTAAATCCATTATGTGAGCACAGATAGAGGCTTTAAAGAGAGGAAGATTAATTATAGCAGGAAAAACAGAAGATGGCAGAGAGTTCTATAAAACAGATAAAAAAATAAAAAAAAATAAAAAAAAATTAAAAATAAATATAATAATTTTTTTTTTTTTTTTATTTATTTAATATATATATATATATATATATATATATATATATATATATATATATATATATATATATATATATATATATATATATATATATATATATATATATATATATATATATATAATAGTGATGGGACAATTAATTGTCATCATCGCCAAAATTTACATTTCTTTCACAATTATTATTGTCAATTTTCAGCCAATTAATTTGTATACATTAGCATATAAATATTTCTGCTCCCCTCTCCTATTGAGAGTAAAGACTCTTTATCAGTGGGGACAAAATATACTCTCTAAGACAAAATTGAATTACTCCAGAAATCAGATAAAAGAAAATTTCTGCATTGCAATTTAAGAGTTCTGAATTTAAAAGTACTAGAATTCATGTTCTCACATATTCAAATTTTTAAAATCCAAAATCTTAAAATATTACAGTGTGTAGAAGGGCACTCAATATTTCACAATATATTAAAATACAAGTATTTATACATTTAAATACAGAAAATGGAAAGTGACAATTTAATTCATCCTTATTATAAAATTGTTAAATTTATTAAAATAATGAAAATTTTTAAAATATACTTTTTCAATTCCATCATCATCATTGTCATCAAAAAATTCTTAATCAACCCATCACTATATATATATATATATATATATATATATATATATATATATATATATATATATATATATATATATATATATATATATATATATAATATTATATATATATAACCCTCTAACTATCGTCCAATTTCTTTAACTCTGTTCTTTCTAAAGTTTTCGAATCTATCCTTAACAGGAAGATTTGGAAACATCTCAATTCTTAAAATCTTATCTACTGGTGATCTTCTTTCCCTACTTTCTGACTCTTGGTCCTCCGCTCTTCGGGGTTTCGGTGAATCTTTCGCTGTGGCGCTAGACATATCGAAAGCTTTCGATAGAGTCTGGCACAAAGCTTTGATTTCCAAACTTCCCTCTTTCGGAATCTATCCTTCTCTCTGTGATCTCTATCTAATTTCCTTTCTGGTCGTTCTATAGCAGCTGTTGTAGACGGCCACCGTTCCTCCTATAAATCTATAAATAGTGGTGTTCCTCAAGGATCTGTCCTTTCTCCAACTTTTTCTAATTTTCATCAATGACCTTCTCTCTATTACTTCGTCTCCTATACACTCCTATGCCGATGACTCCACCCTTCATTATTCCTTTCAATTTGAAACGTCCCTCCCAACAGCAGTTATTAGACGCAAGAAGGATTGCCTTTGAGCAACTGACCTCTGATCTATCTCGTATTTCAAATTGGGGCAGAGAAAACATGGTCGTTTTCAATGCCTCAAAAACTCAATTCCTCCATCTTTCTACTGACACAATCTTCCACACAACTATGACATCTTCTTCGAAAACATTCAACTCAAACCTTCATCTGGTTCTTAAATTCTGGTGTTTCTTTTTCCTCGTGATCTTTCTTGAATCACATTATTCTCTTCTAAAAATTCTAAGAGGTTGGGTGTTCTGAGGCGCCTTCAGTAGTTTTTTTTACGCCACCCCAGTTGCTTGCTCTGTATAGGGGTGTTGTTCGCCCCTGTATGGAGTACGCCTCGCATATCTGGGGTGGGTCCACACATACAGCTCATCTTGAAAAGGTGGAGTCTAGGGTAAACTCTCTTTTCTTTATTAAAGTCACTCTCTATACTATTTTTTACAACGGACATTCTCTTTAACTCTCACGTTTGCATACCTCCTCACTGAGAAGGGCTCGTACGACACGTCTTTCTACACAGTCTCAATTTCTCTGTCCAAACTCCGACCCCAGACTTAACCGCTATGCTCAATCTTACATGTACTCTACTGGTAAAGTCTGGAACACACTCCCTTTATCTGTTTTCCCAACTTCCTTTGACTTGCACACTTTTAAACGCCGTGTGTCGGGTCACGTTGGCCATTAGCGACCCCGAATATATTGCTTCCCAACTAGGTGGATATTGGTAGGCCTTAGGGCCTTTGCCCACCGGAGGAGAACATAAATAAAAAAAATATATATATATATATATATATATATATATATATATATATATATATATATATATATATATATATATATATATATATATATATATATATATATAACAGGAATAAGTAATTCACATGTTATAAAACGATTGCAAATATTATTCTAAAAAGTAAATATTAATAGAGCTGTATTAATTACTGTAATTTTTTTTATTTAAGCAAGAGCTAACCCCATAATTGTCTTTAAAAAATCATTAACTATACAAGTAAATTCCAAATAGAAGTATTAAATTCTATTTAATTTTTATGTTCATTTTCCCTAGATTTTCTTGAATTCAATATCTTAAAAGAAATTTTGTCTTTTAAAATATTTTTAATAGAATTTTATATTGTACTACATACAGGGCCCCTATATATTATATATTAAAAGTCATACTATATATATAATATATATATATATATATATATATATATATATATATATATATATATATATATATATATATATATATATATATATATATATATATATATATATATATATATATATATATATATATATATATATATATATTTCACCTCTGGTGGGCAAATGCCAGAGGCCTACCAAATTTCCACCAGATAAAGGAGCTAATTGGGATCATGATCAGATTAAAAGCCATGTTCTGAGACACGGAGTTTGAAATTGTGTAAGTCATAGGAAATTGGGAAAATAGATGAAGGGAGTGTGTTCCAGATTTTACCAGTAGAGTACATGTAAGATTGATCATAGCAGTTAAGTCTGGGGTCAGAGAGTTGAACATAGAAAGGATGAGACTGTATAGAAAGACGTGTCACATGAGCTCTTCTCAAAGGAGGAGGTATGCAACTAGAGTTCGGAAGACCAGTGTCCGTTGTAATAGCGATAGTATAGAGAAAGTGATGCAACAATTCAATGGGCAGAAAGAGATTGGAGAGAATTAGTGAGAATAGGAAAGTTGATAAGATGAAAAGCCCTAGACTCCACTTTTTCAAGGAGAGTTGTATGAGTGGAACCACCCCCCAAATGTGTGAGGTGCACTCCATACAGGGGCAACCAATACCCCTATAAAGAGCAAACAACTGGGATGGTGTGAAGAAGTTCTGAAGGTACCTCAGAATACGCAACCTCTTAGGAAGATGGTTTAGAAAGAAGTAATATGATCTTTCCAAGAAAGATCATGAGAAAAAGAAACGCCAAGAATATTAAGGAGATGAAGGTTTGAGCTGCGTGTTTTCAAATAAGATATCATAGTTGTGTGGAAGATTATGTCGAGTAGAGAGATGGAGGAATTGAGTTTTTGAGGCATTGAAAACAACCATATTTTTTCTGTCATTAATGAAAAATAGAAAAGTGTTGGGGATAGTACAAAACCTTGAGGAACACCACTATTAATAGATTTAAAGGATGAGCAGTGGCAGTGTATAAAAGCTGCTATAGAACAACCAGAAAGGAAATCAGAGAGAAGGTCACAGAGTGAAGGATAGGTACCAAAAGAGGGAAGTTTGTAAATTTAGGATTTGTGCCAGACTCTACCGAAGGCTTTCGATATGTCCAGTACAACAGCAAAAGAATCACTATATATATATATATATATATATATATATATATATATATATATATATATATATATATATATATATATATATATAATTATATATATATATATATATATATATATATATATATATATATATAATAAATATAATTTTTTAAAAAAATTTTGCTCATATTTTAAAGATAAGGCATTTAGAATAATCCAAAATAATAAAATAAAATTATTAACAAAAGTATTAATATATGACTTGGGAATTGCTTCACAAATATACAACTTAATTTACTACCAAATAACCTCATAAAATTTATATCAATAAAATTTATCTTCTTCCAAGTACTGATTTATTATTTGCTTTCAAAGCTTATTCATTTATTTACAGTAATTTCCTAGTTATATATATATATATATATATATATATATATATATATATATATATATATATATATATATATATATATTATATATATATATATATATATATATATATATATATATATATATATATATATATATATATATATATATATAATATATATATATATATATATATATATATATATATATAAATTACAATTTAACTTCCTAAACTGTTCAAATAACTTTATTAAACAGTTAAAATATACATATAAGGACCACCAACTTAATACTTAAATATTAACTTTGCTATTTAATTAAATTTAAATTACTAATAAAATGTTATTTTTGTTCATATAAAAAATGTGCAAGAATACTCATTACACAGTACATACACATCAAGCACGTTTATTTATAGTCAACACTTTTACCCTGATAGAAATAGAAAACTGGAAAAGCACAACTGCACACCTAACTACTGTCAATAACTCGAACCAACTGAATGAGAAAAGCCATCAACTGTTTTATTTGATTGCTGGGAACATTTCTCCTTCAGGCAAACGAATGAAGCGATTAATAATGAATTATTAAATTGCATGTTTTTCGTTTCCTCAAATTTACATATTATAATAAGAGGTAATTCAACCTTCTTTTAGTAAGTTTTAATATTAATTGTACCCAAACTGAAGGCCTTACCTTGGGGGCGGGTAGGAAACAAAGGATTTGACCACAAGAAATATTAAGAAAAAAACAAAAACAAAATTAAATAAAAAACGAAGAATAGCTAAATAAATAAAATATATTAACTGGAGATTAATAATGCAAACGTGCATTAACCCCATGACCCGTAAGTAAATTGAGACCAGCGAAGAAAATTTTACCCACCCACTGGTGAATTGTATTCTGTCAAGAAAAATGATTAATTAGTAAAATTTATTCAATTTTTTTTAAGTTAAGGTATATTCACAGTATTTGCCATTAAAAATGAAATAAATTTGAGTTAGAATAGTAAGAGGATTTTGGTTATAATTTTTTTTTTTTTAAATAGCAGAATCCACTAAAGGATCTCGCATCATAAAATATTTTTATTTTTGAACACCGACTCTATTGCGGTAATTTTGTGAAAAAAATAATCTTGTAGAAGAAAGTTGCTAATCACTGCGTTTCTCTACAATCTAGACTTTCCCTCTACAAAAATAATAATAATAATAATAATAATAATAATAATAATAATAATAATAATAATAATAATAATAATAATAATAATAATAATAATAACGATCACAATCGTTATCATAATCATATGATTATAATAAAATAATTAAACGAGCAGATAAATATAATTTAAAATAGTAAAATCAATAAAATATTTTATACCAACGGTTTTCTTAATATTTTATCCCTTAATTTATCTTCTGTTTACAAGTAAATTATACATTGATTAAGCCCAACACATTCATTGAAATTCAAAGTTTGATATTCATTTATCTTCTGTTTACAAATAATTAATATATTAATTAAGCCTAACATCATCACGCATTCATTATATTCAAACAGAGGAGTTCAAAGTTTGTGATTCACTAGGTGTCAAGAAAAAAAAATAAATGGTTTTCAGATAAGTTAGGCAGCAGATAAAATTTATCAAACATTTGGGATTTTTTGATTCGTAAGTCCTAAGTTCTAAGAATTCATTATGAAATACATTGTTTAAAAAGAAATCGTCAAAAGCTGAAAGAAAAACAGTAATTCACGAAACCATCCTTACGATTTGTTTAAGTCGTCACTTAACAATTTAAAAAAAGACTATTGATTTCTTGCTCTTCCGATTTAGGCATATATTTTGTTTGCAAATAAATTCAGAAGTAGGAAAGATAGATAATAAAATGAAAATTATATATGTATATATATATATATATATATATATATATATATATATATATATATATATATATATATATATATATATATATATATATATATATATATATATATATATATATATATATATATATATATATATATATATATATATATATATATATATATATATATATATATATGGGTCAGACTTTACATTAGCGGCCATGCATAACTCAGAAACTACTAACCGTACATTAAAAAGGATTATATTTTTGAAATCTTTGGGTCATTTCCAGTAAGAAAAGTAAAAAAAATTGTTAAAAAAATAAAAAAAAATTTATATGTTTAAAAATGTAGGACCGATTGTAAGAAATTTGTGTCAGTTCGCTTTTAGACACGATATAGGGAGGTTGTCGTTAAATGAACCACTTAAATATTTCAAAAAAAAGAACATATGTCTACGGGGGGCTCTGCCCCCGTACCCCCCGACCAGTGAGTGATGATGATACTGTAGACTACTTTTCCTGAAGACGATTTTGGGTATTTCCCGTATTTTCCAATTTCTAAAAAAAAATTTTAAAAATGACTGCCAGGCGCACGATTCTCGCGAGGCTTTTAAAGAGGTAAAATTTATTTATGTAATAAAGTTTATTATAAGAATTTATTTTTTAGTTCCCAATTTTTCTTACCTAAAATTCAATAAGGATTTCAAAAATATAATCATTTTTAATGTAAGATTAATACTTTTTGAGTTATGCATGGCCGCTAATGTAAAGTCTGGCATATATATATATATATATATATATATATATATATATATATATATATATATATATATATATATATATATATATATATATATATATATATATATATATATATAATATATATATATATATATATATATATATAATATATATATATATATATATATATTATATAGAGAGAGAGAGAGAGAGAGAGAGAGAGAAGAATAAGAGGAAAGAGAAAAAATAAAAAGAAAGAATGAATGAAAGACAAAAGAAAGAAAGAAATGAAAGATAAATATAAAGGAAAATAAGAAAGAATTCATGAAAGAAGGATAAAAAAAATATAAAACTAAAAACAAGTAAAAAAAAAGGAAGAAAACGAATGAAGAGAGATCTTCTTCATGAGAAGATTCTGTTTCATTTTTTCGCTTTATTTATTTTATAGATTATATTATTATTAAATTTATGCTGAGTCACAAAAATGACATAATAGATATTTTGGAAGGTTAATTAAAGAACATTCATTGTCAAGATAACAATTATTCATAAGAGAGAGAGAAAGAAAGAAAGAGAGAGAGAGAGAGAGAAAAAAAAGAAGAGAGAGAGGGAGACAGAGATTGGGACAGGGAGAGGAATAGAGGAACAGAATCTAGAGAGAGAGAGAGAGAGTTCACACGATAACCTTATTGACCCCGCTTATGACTGAAAAGTTAAAAATGACAAACATTTTTATTTTTTTTTTTAATTTCTTTTTAAATCTTTGGTTAAATGCAAAAATTCAATTCACAAATTCTAAAGAACTCTCCTTCTTCATTAGTCTTAGGGGTAGTCATTCATTCATCCTTAAAACCGGTAATTCAATGAGTAATCATTTCTCATACATTAAACTTTAACATTTCCTTGATCTACATATTGCTCGATTTTTAAAAACTCATTTATGTTTTTTAGGGTCTTAGAGTTATTGCAATTGAAAATTCAGAGGTTTATATGCTTCTCCCTTATGTTATTAAAATGTATGTACGCCTTCTACATATATAAATATATATATATATATATATATATATATATATATATATATATATATATATATATATATATAATATATATATATATATATATGTGTGTGTGTGTGTGTGCGTGTGTGTGTGTGTGAGCATGTGAATGTGTATGTGTGTGTATGTGTATGTGAGTATGTGAATGTGTATGTGTGTGAGAGAGCAATACTTGTTTTTAATTTTTATGAACCAAAATTGGAAACCATTAAAATTCCTGCTTTCTTAGCAACAATAAAAGGTTCATATATTATTACAAAAACCGGTTTTGCCGATCTTGAATGTGTTGAAAAGAAGAAAATTAGAGAGCTAAGTCATATACGAATAGAAGAAGAAGAAGAAAAAGAAGAAGAAGAAGAAGAAGAAAACTAATGAGAAATTTCAAGTTTAATAAAAGAAAACTTTAAA
>SEYY01000724.1:0-17500 GCA_009176605.1 Armadillidium nasatum
GAAATTTCTTTTTTTTTCACCAGATTCTCAACATTACTTTTTAAATGTTGTGTAAAAAGATCGAATTCGAAGAAGGACATCCCACGGAAGAGACCAATATTAATTAATTAGATCTGACACTCGATTGCCTCCTACCGCATTCTCTTCTTCAGGAAATTGCGGTCAACCCATCTTAGTGTAGGTGGGGGTATTATTATTATTATTATTATTATTATTATTTTATTTATTATTATTATTATTATTATTATTATTATTATTATTATTATTATTATTATTATTATTATTATTATTATTATTATTATTATTATTATTATTATTATTATATTATTATTATTATGTATTATGTACGGTTAATAATTTTTTTTTTTTTTTGTTTCAAAGCGTTTATAAACATTTTTTATGTTTCAATTAAAAATATAATATATTTATATATATATATATATATATATATAATATATATATATATATATATATATATATATATATATATATATATATATATATATATATATATATATATATATATATATATATATTATATATATATATATATATATATATATATATATATATATATATCTCCTCGGTTTGGAAAGGCCGGAGACCTACCAAATTAAACCGGAGTTTGAAAAATTTTATCCCCGTCGATGGAGGCCGACATGTCGAGATACATGGGGTTTGAAAGTATGCAAGTCAAAGGAAGTTGGGAAAACTGATAAAGGGAGTGTGTTCCAAACATTACCAGAAGAGTTCATGTAAGATTGAGCATAGCAGTTAAGTCTGGGGTTGAAAAGTTGTACAGAGAAAGGATGAGACTGTGTTGAAAGACGTGTTGTGTGAGTTCTTCTTAATGGAGAAGGTATGCGACGAGAAAGTTCAAAAGAGAAGTGTTCGTTGTAGAGAGAGTGACGCAACAATTCGACGGGCAGAAAGAGATTGGAGAGAGTTAGTAAGAGCAGGAGAGTTGATGAAACGAAAAGCCCTAGATTTCATCTACTCAAGGAGAGATGTAAGAGTGGAACCACCCCAGATGTGTGAAGTATACTCCATACAGGGGTGAACAACACCCCTATAAAGAGAAAGCAACAGGTGTAACGTAAAGTAATTTTGAAGGCTCCTTGTGATCTTTCCAAGAAAGATCACGAGAAAAAGAAACACCAAGAATATTAAGAACAAATGAAGTCTTGAGTTGTGTGTTTTCGAAGAAGATATCATAGTTGTGTGGAAGATTGTGTCGAGTGGAGAGATGAAGGAATTGAGTTTTTGAGGCATTGAAAACAACTATGTTTTCTCTGCCCCAATTTGAAATATGTGAAAGATCAGAGGTTAGTTGCTCCAAGGCTACCCTCCTCGAGTCTATTAACTGCTGTTGAGACGAACGTCTTTCAAACTGAAAGGAGTAATGAAGGGTGGAGTCATCAGCATAGGAGTGGATAGGAGATGAAGTAATAGGGAGAAGGTCATTAATGAAAAGCAAAAAAAGTGTTGGGGATAGGACAGAACAATGAAGAACATCACTATTAATTGATTTAAAGGAAGAACGGTGGTCGTCTTCAACAACTACTATAGAACGATAAGAAAGGAAATTAGCGAGAAGATCACAGAGAGAAGGATGGATACCGAAAGAGGGAAGTTTAGAAATCAAAGCTTTGTGCCAGACTCTATCGAAGGCTTTCAATATGTCCAGCGAGACAGCAAAGAATTTACCGAAATGCCGAAGAGCGAAGGACCAAGTGTCAGAGAGAAGGGAAAGAAGATCACCAGTAGAGCGTTTCTTACGAAAGATACTGGCGATCAGAGATAAGATCAGAAGAATTGAGATGTTTCCAAATTTTCCTGTTAAGGAAAGATTTGAAACTTTAGAGAGAATAGAGGTCAAAGAAATGAGACGGTAGTTGTGGGTTTGAGAGGATCTTCCTTCTTCGGCACAGGTTGAATGAGCGCACGTTTCCAGCAAGAAGGGAAGGTTGAAGTAGAGAGACAAAGACGAAATAGTTTACCAAGGCAGGGTGCAAGCTCGGAAACACAAGTTTTGAGAACCACAGGAGGGATACCATCAGGACCGTACGCCTTCTTAGTGTTAAGCTCAGAGAGAGCAGAAATGACGTCTTTAGAAGAAATTACAATTTTAGGCATAAATGAGTTGGAGGGGGTTGAAGGAGTAGGAACAGCTCCGGAATCGTCTAAGGTATAATAAGAGGCAATAGTTTGAGAGAAGAGTTCAGCTTTAGAGGAAGGCAGAACGGCAATTGAACCGTCAGAAGATACTAGAGGAAATTAAGGAAAGAAGAAGAAGTAAAGTTAGAGTTGACATTTTTTTTGCAAAATGAAATGTACGCCTCCATACCAGAGAGAATCACCTTGGTAATGCGTTCTGCACACTCCGAGGGACTCTTTCCACGGAAACAATAAACTTTCCAAGGGAAATCAAAGAAGTACAACAGAAAGGAAGACCACAAACGTTTCCTTTCAGTAGAAGGAGATCGTTCCTGCGGAAGACTTGAAGATATATAAGAGGATACAGAGATAAGATGATCGGAGGAACCCAGAGGAGGAAAGAGTTTAACAGTATAAGGAGAAGCTAGGAAAAGGTCTAGAATGTTGGATTCATCTCCAAGACGATCAGGGATACGAGTAGAGAGCTGCGCCAAATGCTCAAAGTCATTTTGGATAGCAAAATGGAAGGCACGTTCACCAGCTGTATCATGAGAACTAGAAGAAAGCCATTGGCGGTGGTGAACATTGAAATCACCTAATATGATGATTTCAGAGAAAGGAGAAGAAGAGAGAATGTGCTCTATTTTGGAGTTTAAATAGTCGAAGAATTTAGGATAGTCAGTAGAATTAGGAGATAAATAAACAGAACAAATGAATTTAGTAGTAGAATGTCAAGAGAGCTTAAGCCACGAAGTGGAAAATTCGGAAGGCTCCAAATTAGAGAAACGTGAACAAACAGCATCGTTGCGCACATATGCGTAACATCCGCCTTTGGCTGAAAATTGAAGATAGAGACAGTAGGAAGAAACAGAATAGGGTTTGCTATCAGAGCGCTTAAACATCTGAGTTTCGGTCAAGAATAAGAGGTGAGGTCTAGAAGAAGAGAGGTCATGTTCAAAATAGGAGTGTAAACCGAGAATGTTGCAGAAATTAATGAAAAACATGGACCGTGCATCAGGACAAGCCGGCTGCCGACTCTTGGTGGCACCAAACCCGTCACCGGAGGCCACCAACTCCCAAGTGGTGACAGGAGAAGGGGTTAATGAGGGGTTATTTTTGGAAGTCGGCCCCGGGACTTCTCTGAGGCTACAGTTTTTTTTTTTTTTTTTTTTTTTTTTTTTTTTTTAAAATAAAAAGTTCACATCTCACGGGCATTGCCCTATTCTAGGAGAGGAACTTTTCTAGCTATATATACCTAGGATCCCTAAGTGGGATTGAGCCGGCACCCTCAAGCACTCTACCGCTTGAGCCACTGTAGACGGTAGTTGTTGACGCCATTATTATTATTTTTTTTTTTTTTTTTTTTTTTTAAAGGGTGTAGTCCGTATCAGTTTTATGTGTGTGAAGGAAAGCCTACTCCGTGTAGAAGAAAGTGTAGACGAGCGCGAAAAGGAGCGTACTATTGGGCACCAGGATGAGAGGGGAAGTACCCTTAGCATCCCATATACCCAATAGGGGGTAATCTAATAGCCTCAGGAGCGCTATTCTCCCCCCCCATATATACATATATACATATATATATATATATATATATATATATATATATATATATATATATATATATATATATATATATATATATATATATATATATATATATATATATATGACGTTGATTAGATCAAACATCAGTAAATTTCCCATAATGTATTTTGCATGAAGACCAAAGAGCGATATTTACTTAATAACTTCCATTTACAATGAAGAAAATGGATAGCACACACACACACACACACACACACACACACACACACACACACACACACACACACACACACACACACACACACACACACACACACACACAGAGTTTCGTTAGCGAGAGATTCGTCCCGTGTGAAGCTGAAAGTGACTTCTGATTGCTGGAGGGATTCACTCTTGATTTCAATCTATTGATTCCCTTTAATGGAAGTGTGAGAATATACTCTCTTTATAAAGGGATAAGCTCTACTTTTATTTTACTATACACTTTCAACTGATCATATATATATATAATATATATATATATATATATATATATATATATATATATATATATATATATATATATATATATATATATATATATATATATATATATATATATATATATATATATATATATATATATATATATACGAAGGGTATAAATAAAGTAATGGCAACGTATAGGAGAAAGTTGCATACGGTCGCACGTCCGTAAATAATATGATCACAGTTAGGTGGTGGTAGTGTCAATGTGTAGGTGAGGAACTTAAAGGAGTCAATCGAGTCAGAAGGGTAGTTGTTGTCAGAGATTGAAATGAATAGTGTCGTTTGTACCACTCAACAGTATGCTTATAAAAGGGATCTGATGTCGTGGATTAAAATCGAGGTGGCCCTTGGCAATATGCATGAGGAATGCTATCACAGATTACGTGAAGCCTATGGTAACAATACTTTACCGTTTAAGACAGTTGCACGAAGAGTGAAATCATTTCGTGCATTAGAATGAGATAGCCGACTTAACCCGCACTGGTCTCCCTTCCATACTTGATCATCAGATAGAGTTAGTGAGAGTTCTCCTGGCAACATACCTTCGATAGATTGCCAGAGAAATATCTGTAGAAGTAGGTCTGTTATCAAATAGTGTAGCACATCCAGAAGAAAATTTTTAACATGAGGAAATGCAAACACTGGTTTTCACATCGACTCACCGCTGTACAGAATGGTACCGATATGTGCTGACTGGTTATCCACCTAGAGGGATAAATACAGCAATGAAGGGGACATATTTCTGCAGCATATTGTCGTCACTGATAGACCTGGACACGGGTCTACGAGCCTGAATTAAAGCACCAATCAAATGAATGGCGTCACCGAGGGTCTCCATGCCCACAGAAAGTTCGACAGGAAACCCAGTCGGGTGGAATTTGTGCTGACAGTGGCATATGACCATGAGGGTGTTATCTATAGTCATTCTGTATTTGCTGGAGAAACTGTCAATGCACTGTGGTACTATTGCCAATTTCATTTACACCATCTTCGTCAGGCTATGCAGCGTAAACGTCCAAGTTTATTGCTACATTCGCCTTATCATCTTGCATGAAAACGCTCGTTGCCATGTAGCAGGCTGTGTAACCAATCCCTTGCGACAGTGACATTGGGAGGTCTTGCAACTCCCTCCGTATTCACCTGTGACTTCGACTTGTTTCCTCAGCTTCAGGAGCCCCTCAGGCATTCATGCTCAGAGCAGTAAGGCGCTCTATCGCTGCGATCAACACACACCACCTTGCTAATGGCATCCAAAGGTTTCCCGACATTTGGCAAAATGTACAAGACTTTCCTGATGATTATATAGAAAGGGATGTAAAAAATTTTTGTTTGCAAGTTCATTAAAACTTGTGAACGACCTATGTTGCCACTACTTTATTTACATACCTCGTATATATATATATATATATATATATATATATATATATATATATATATATATATATATATATATATATATATATATATATATATATATATATATATATAAATATATATATATATATATATAATATATATATATATATATATATATATATATATATATATATATATATATATATATATATATATATATATATATATATATATATATATATATATATTATATATATATAGCAGACTAACAAAAATTACTATATGAGTTTATTACTTCCAATTTACCTGTCCATAAAATACTTGCTTTGTTTATAACGTTTTAAAAATTATTTTTAAATAGAATTAAGTGATTTACCTTTTGTATATTTTTAATTCTCTTCTTTGATTTTTTAATATATATATATATATATATATATATATATATATATATATATATATATATATATATATATATATATATATATATATATATATATATATATATATATATATATATATATATATATATATATATATATATATATATATATATATATATATATATATATATATATATATATATATATATATATATATATATATATATATATATATATATATAACCTCTCCCACAATTGTGGTGTGATGTGTACCGTAAGCCACAATCATTCCTAATACTCATAAACTTGACACCCTGTCAACCGCACACCCTTCCTCCCATCTCAACCCTCTGTCCCTCAATAACTCCTTGACCACGCTCATCCAACCTCCCTTAGGTCTCCCCCTATCTCTCATACCCACTATTTCTGAAACGAACACCTTTTTTTGCCAATCTCTCCTCTTTTTTCATCCTACAAACATGTCCAAACCACCTCAGCATGCCCTGTTCAGCTCTCCCAACAAAACTCCTTCTCCAACTATACATCTCCCTTATTCTAACATTCCTGACTTTTTCCCTTCTACTTACACCACACACCGCTCTTAGACCTTTCATTTCGAAAACCTCAACTTTTTTCCTTTTCCACGCATTCAACCTTCAAACCTCGCTCCCATACATAACTACCGGTACACAACAACCCTCGAACATTTTCTACTTCCACTTCTTTGGACAACCATCCTCTGGTCCAAATATCCCTCTAAACCCCAAACACACTCTCCCCTTCTCCTATTTTATGCTCTATTTCAGTGTCCACACTACCATCTCCTCCCAAATAAATTCTTGCTCCCATTCACTCTTACTCCCATCTCGACAGAACCTTTTACAAATTCCTCCACCAAAACCTCTCTCTATCTCATGTCCACTACCATCCCAAATAAATTCTTGCTCCCATTCACTCTTACTCCCAACTCGACAGAACCTTTTACAAATTCCTCCACCAAAACCTTCCTATCCTCTTGTGACTCCGTCAGAAGGAAAACATCATCTGCATACAATAACACATTTGCGTCCTATACTTCCTGTTGTTCTCTCATTCTCACTCCTCTACCTTCCTTAACCTTCAATCTCACCACTTTGTTTGACAAAGTTTGACAACCCCGGAGACATTACACAACCCTTCCTCAACCCTTTATTTACATACAAAAATTACAGTTTCCATTCTATTTACTCTCACACATGCCCTGCTATTTCTATAAAATGCCTTTATACCCTCAAAATCCTTCCCCTCAATTACATGCTCACTCAGAATCTCCCATGCAGTTTGCTTCTATCCACCATATCATAAGCTTTTTCCAGATCCATAAAGCACATATACAAATCCTTCCCTTTATCTCTACTTCTCTCTTCGATCATTCTTAAAGTGAAAACCTGATCCGTACACCCACTGCCTTCCCTAAATCCTCCTTGTTCCTCACCTATCAACCCATTCATCCCTACCCTTCCCATTAAAATTCTACCAAATACTTTTCCCACTACGCTCAGCAAACTAATCTCTCTATAATTCCCACATTCAAATTTATCACCCTTTCCTTTACATAAAGGAACCATACACGCATCTTGCAAATCTTGAGTCAAAATAAATACGCTAGTATCGAACCATATACCTTTCAGTCAAATTCCAGCACTTAACCACTGAACCTTACTATATATATATATATATATATATATATATATATATATATATATATATATATATATATATATTATTCCAAATGAAAAAAAGTATTAATGAGTTTCTCACTAATACTTTCAGACTCACTCTTCGTTTTCCTCTTGTACCTAAACAAAAAATATACCTAAAACTTCAGTACATAGAATCACTTACATTCCAACTTAATAGAAATATTCTTACTATACTTTGAAGCTACATTCCCGCAATGCCAGTTCATTCTTAAAAATTATAATCTCAATTCATTCTTTCTTCAGACACATGTAACCTCTACCAATGCTTCTCAGATCCTCATTAATTTATTTATTTAGTGTGCCAGCAGCTGTAAAGAGGCGTATGTAGGACAAACTGGTCTACAATTAAAAGTGAGGATTAATAAGCATAGAGGAGTTTCCTTTAGAACTGACCTTAATCTTTGCTCTCCTGAGCACTCTTTCATGGAGATACCCACCTTTTTTCTTCTTCTAATTTCTGTATCCTTCAACATTCGTCTTCACTTCTTGATCGTAGAATATTAGTCTTTATAAAAAGTCATTGGCCATCCATAAATGATCAAGCTTCTTCTATTGATCTTTTCACTCAACGATGAAGTCCTTTTTCGCAAAATAGTCCATCCTTTTTATCATTTCTTAATGTTGCTAAATTTCGATTTTAGTCTTGGTTTTTATGTTATTTTAAAATCAGTATTGTTATTTTATTTTTATTATTTTATTGCAATTATTATTATTTTAAACATTTATTTATAGTTAATGAATTAATATTTTGATTTTAATTTAAAATAGAAATTTGTAAAAATTAATTTGTGCTGAAGACGGACCGAGATAAGATTTGAAACGTTCACAGTGTATTAAATAATTATATGGAAACCCGTAGAAGTATTCTTATTATTATATATATATATATATATATATATATATATATATATATATATATATATATATATATATATATATATATATATATATATATATATATATATATATATATATATATATATATATATATATATATATATATATATATATATATATATATATATATATATATATATATATATATATATATATATATATATATATATATATATATATATATATATATATATATACGCGAGTATAAAGATTTTTAAAAAAAGGACCTTCTAATCTTTCTTTAATGAAAATAATTTTTATCTGGATTAAATTTGTATGTTTTCCTTTTGTGTATTATTGACCTTTTTTTTTTTTTTTTTTTTTAAAGCAAAGAAATGACATTGTTTTATCTTCTTCTATTTAATTAAATTGTTTAAATGAGTCTCTCGGGTTTTGGATACACCAAATAATGAAGCCACAAACGTATAAATTTATAAACAAAAGTGAAAGCATAAATTTGAACAAATGAATGGGAATGGAAAACAGAGAGAAATTAAAATCCAATTCAAGAAAATGTTATAATTCCCCCTTTCCCCCCCCCCCCTTCCAAAAAAAAAGGAGAAAAATAGAAAGAAAGAAAAAATCGAAATAAAAGATATGAAAAGAGCAATCCATGTTAAACCAAAATAGAAGAGAAGATGAAAAGAAAAATACACGAACAATTATAAAAGACAAAAATTTGTTTGAGAGAATCCAATATGACAAGGATGTGTTCAGAGGAGCAGTCAAAGCCGGATAAGGCAAAGCCGCAGAAAGCGAACAAAAACCCTTCAGAATTAGCCTCAACAAAAAGGAAGAAGAAAGATCGGATTAACTCTTAAAATTCATCCCATTATTGATTTTTTTTGTTGTCGGAGCCTTTCCATATCGGACAAGAACGCGTTTAATACGACCAAAGAGAAGTTCAGGTTAACTCTCTTCACTCATACGAAGGTCGCCAACGATAATGTATAACAACAAGTCATTTGTTACTTTTAAATCGTTGCCATATATATATATATATATATATATATATATATATATATATATATATATATATATATATATATATATATATATATATATATATATATATATATATATATATATATATATATATATATATATATATATATATATATATATATATATATATATATATATATATATATATATATATTTATATATATATCGGTATAATATATATATATATATATAATATATATATATATTTTTATATATTATATATATATATATATATATATATATTCTCCTCTGTAGCTGCTAAAAGTGTGCCAAAGTTAGAGATGAGTAAAATCTTTAAATGAGACCACATATTTCGTTCCATCTTTGTTTTTGGGGCTGAATTGCTTATGTGTTCTTAATTTCGTTCATTATTGTCATCCTTCTTTTATGCTAATTATCATTTTGTGATTCTTTGTGCATAACTTCTGAACGAATCTGGTGCCTTGTTATTATATAATTTTGGTTTGCGAAATTGTCTTGTGTGAGAAATATCTTCATTGTGCCGATAATTAGCCTAGGACTTCTTTCTGTGCTTAGTGTTTTCTTCGTCAATATTTTCTTTATAATTCACCCTATTGCTTTATTTCGTCTTTGGAAGACCATTAAACATCATAAGAATCAAAATAAATAGTCATCTAAATTTCTACATAAATATTATTAAAATTCTAAATAAAGCAGTTTATTTCACAGCAAAGTCAATCCTTTCCACACAATCGAGAACTTCAAAAAGACACCGAAAAGTCTACACAGAAGCAGAAGAGAAAGAAGAAAAGCTGTCAAACTCCCGCAAGAAAGAAGTATTCATTGTAAATGCAGTAATAGAAGGAGAGTTGGGAAAGAGGACTTGCAGCTGAAAAATATTGAAGTTGAATCAGTAATAGTGGAAGAGTTGATTAGTAAAATGCTCTGCTCTTCATTACAGTTTAAATATAACAATGACTTCTCACCTCTTTAAATAAATATGAAAACATCCCATATATATATATATATATATATATATATATATATATATATATATATATATATATATATATATATATATATATATATATATATATATATATATATATATATATATATATATATATATATATATATATATATATATATATATATATATATATATATATATATATATATATATATATATATATATATATATATATATATATATATATATATATATATATATATATATATATATATATATATATATATATATATATATATATATATATATATATATATATATACTAATGTTCACGTGTGACTTCGAACAATGAGAAATTTATCAAGTTATAAGGAATGTTCATCAATTTTTGACAAGACTAATAACAGATATGAAAAGATTTTCAAAAATCCATTTTAAGCTTCAGTGGAATAAGAGATGATCTTGTAAGGGTTAAATTGATTGATTTACAAAAGCTTCTTAACTCAAGCGGTTAATGTACAGTTTTCAAAACAAACAAACTCGGTTTTTTTTTTTTTTTTTTTTTTTTTTTTTTGACAATTAATATATTTATTATTTTACAATGATTAGTTTAAGCTTTTATCTTTATTTATCAAATATTTGAAGTATCTGAATAATGCTTGAATTTCACACATTCACAATCACATACTCTTTATATATATATATATATATATATATATATATATATATATATATATATATATATATATATATATATATATATATATATATATATATATATATATATATATATATATATATATATATATATATATATATATATATATATATATATATATATATATATATATATATATATATATATATATATATATATATATATATATATATATATATATATATATATATATATATATATATATATATATATATATATATACATATAATAATATTAAAAGTAAAAACTTAAAGATCTATTTTAGCATATAAATACGAGTTAAATCCATCAAATGTATTAAAAAAAAAGTTGAAGATATATATATATAGAGAGAGAGAGAGAGAGAGAGAGAGAGAGAGAGAGAGAGAGAGAGAGAGAGAGAGAGAGAGAGAGAGAGAGAGAGAGAGAGAGAGAGAGAGAGAGAGAGCAGCTTTGTAGGGATCGGGATTTAAGAATATTGTGAAGCAAACGCGGTTGAGCGATTTCGAGGTTTGAAATCCGGTGACGGTCGCCACGGCGAAAGTCGAGTTTTAACCCGATCCTCTCCGGTTTCGCGCTTCATGAATACTTAACATGGCTTCAGTAATTAATTTTTAATTTTTAATCCCTATTTTTACCGGCATATTCTCTTTCCTTCCTTATATCCTTCTCATTTCTCCTTTAACCCTTTCACTCCTCCAAAATTGGGGGATATTTTTTCTCCCTCTGTAACTTTTGAGAGTGTATATATATGTATTGTATTTCTTAAATGAATTACAGTACTTCCCTTCACCGAAATATTTACTTACACACACACACACACACACACACACACACACACACACACATATATATATATATATATATATATATATATATATATATATATATATATATATATATATATATATATATATATATATATATATATATATATATATATATATATATATATATATATATATATATATATATATATATATATATATATATATATATATATATATATATATATATATATATATATATATATATATATATATATATATATATATATATATATATATATATATATATATATATATATATATATATATATATATATATATATATATATATATATATATATATATATATATATATATATATATATATATATATTCTTGGTGATGGTGTCAGATGGCGATCAGTTAATCAGGGAGAGACAAAATCCACTTGATCTTTGTTGTGAGACCACGTTTGTTTTTTACGTTTTTAAAATTTACCTCATAACAGACCATACAGTATCCAATTGTGTTTGCATTCTTCTCCTAAATATATTTTAAATCATCATTATCATCATAGTGATTTT
The DNA here is from genome assembly GCA_009176605.1 of Armadillidium nasatum. Taxonomy (NCBI): domain Eukaryota; kingdom Metazoa; phylum Arthropoda; class Malacostraca; order Isopoda; family Armadillidiidae; genus Armadillidium; species Armadillidium nasatum. Next base: position 12,590 of record SEYY01000724.1, read on the forward strand.
GTATCATTAATGAAGTTTTTCAGGTTGTGATGTTTATTTAAGCTCGGTTCGTAAATTCTGTTTTGAAGGATGCATCTAGGTTCATCTTCCGTCTTTGCAACAGCATCGTTGTAGGATCGTAATTGCAGTTCGCATCCTACTCGTAAGTTTTTATTTGGTTTGATATATTAATTTTCTGTTTCCTCATTCAATTATCCTGAGGAAAGCTCTACATTTAAAGTCAGAACTTTATTATTTAATAAATCCAGGTAAGCTCGTTCAATTATTTTGTATTTCTTTTCCTTTTGTTATATCTATATTTAATTTAATTTTTTTTTGTTACAGATTGTATGGGGTTTAACAGGAATAAATTACATTGTATTCCATATTGTATAACATAGCATAACCCCTTCTTCCCACAACATGCACACCCATAAATACATACACACTCACACGTTTTTTTCTTGATTCCATTGTATTCTATATCGTATAGGATTGCATAACCCCCTCATACACACACACACACACACACCTATATATATATATATATATATATATATATATATATATATATATATATATATATATATATATATATATATATATATATATATATATATATATATATATATATATATATATATATATATATATATATAGAGCTGACTGGTGATATGAATGAAAGAATTAAAAAGAGAGTTGATGAAAAGTAAAGGAGTAAGAAAATCCAGAAAAATGAAAGAGAAAAGGATCAAACACTACAAAAACAGACTTGAATCCTAAATAAACTTTTGGCCAAATTTTAAGACTTGTATAGAACCTCATGACGAAATTTTTGGAATCAAAACCCACTAAACGTGGTAGGTGGTAGTTCTATAATAATAATAATAATAATAATAATAATAATAATAATAATAATAATAATAATAATAATAATAATAATAATAATAATAATAATAATAATAATAATAATAATAATAATAATAATAATAATAATAATAATAATAATAATAATAATAATAATAATAATAATAATATATTGAAAGCGAGAAAATCTTTGTTGCATAATTCTGTGAAAATCATGAAAGCGTAAACACTTGAACACCGCGGAATTTCTGGCGAGACACAAAAGCACGAAAAGAAAATAATAAAAAGGAGGAAGAAGGTAGCGAAGATCGAATGTTATATGAGGATTCTCAAAGATAGTTTAAAGTATTTCTTCTTCTTTTTTTCTTCTTCTACTTCTTCCTTTTTTCTTCTTTTTTTCTTATTTTTCCTTCTTCTTCTTCTTCTTCTTCTTCTTCTTCTTCTTCTTCTTCTTCTTCTTCTTCTTCTTCTTCTTCTTCATTCTTTTTTCCTTCTTTTTTTCTTATTTTTCCTCGTCTTCTTCTTCTTCTTCTTCTTCTTCTTCTTCTTCTTCTTCTTCTTCTTCTTCTTCTTCTTCTTCTTCTTCTTTTTCTACTTCTTCATTTTCTATTTTTCTTTTATTATTTTCAATTTTTCTTCTTTCTTTTCTTTTCCTTTAAGCGAGAGTAGTGCTAATTCTACTTGCTATTTATTTTTTTTGTTTCACTTCCTTTGCTTCCTGTTTTAATAAAGGAGCAAAGTCTCTCACTGGAAATGAGCTTCTTTATGAAGAAAAAAAAAACCGCCCGCTAAGCTCGAGGAAGCAGGACAATTAAAATTATGGAATATTAATTTATAATTGTTTTATGTACTCAGCGAGCCGTTATATTCTACCGTTATAATATTAAGATATTTGAATTTTTATTTTCAACTTTAGCATTCATTTTGAGCCTTTTATATAAAGAAATAATGCGAATGGAAATTTTTTTATTTTTAAAGTAGATTTAATTAATTATTGTTCAGATGTTGAAATTACTTTTTCTCAAATATATATATATATATATATATATATATATATATATATATATATATATATATATATATATATATATATATATATATATATATATATATATATATATATATATATATATATATATATATATATATATATATGAAATCTCCATGGATATTTTATTCACTGATTAATTATATTTATTGGTCTTTTTATGTCAATTTTATTTGTATATTTATAATTAGTGACTGAGGCCACTATTTATGGCCAAGTCAGAGTTCGAGTCCAGTTATTTTTAACTGTCCGAGTCAGAGCTCAAGTCCATATCCAAGTTAAAAGTCCAAGTTCAAGTTAAAAGCCTAAATCCAAGTCCAAATACAGGTTAAAAGTCCAAATTTAAGTTAAAAGTCCAAATATGTTAAAAGTCCAAGTTCAAGTTCAAATCCAAGTTAAAAGTCAAAGTCAAAGTCCAAATCCAAGTTAGAAGCCCAAATCCAAGTTAAAAATCCAAATCCAAGTCCAAATTCAAGTTAAAAGTCCAAGTACAAATCCAAGTTAAAAGTTCTCAAGTAAAAATTCAAGTTAAAAACCTAAATCCAAGTCCAAATTCAAGTTAAAAGTCCAAATCCAAGTTAAAAATCCAAATCCAAGTTAAAAGTCCAAGTCCAAGATAAAAATCCAAATCTAAGTTAAAAGTCCACGCCCAAGTCCAAGTCCAAATCCAAGTTAAAAGCCCAAAACCAACTCCAAAGTCCAAATCTAAGTCCAAATTCAAGTCCAAAAATTTTGTCTCGCCAAGTTTTAAAGTCCAAATCCAAGTTAAAAGTCCAAGTCTAAGTTATTGTCGTACAAGAATCAAGTGTGCACAATTATAATAAAAATATAATAAATTATTGCAGCGAACATTTATTTTGCGAATAATAATAATAATAATAATAATAATAATAATAATAATAATAATAATAATAATAATAATAATAATAATAATAATAATAATAATAATAATAATAATAATAATAATAATAATAATAATAATAATAATAATAATAATAATAATAATAATAATAATAATAATAATAATAATAATAATAATAATAATAATGATAATTAATTTTTAAATCGTAAATGATTTCTTTTTGTTGATAAAATGAAATATTATCTTTCAATGGAATGATATTTACTGATTCAATATTATTGTCTTGTTTTCTTTTTTTAAACTTTGGTTTTCTGATCCAGTTCTGCATTCTTCTGCTTTAACGATTCAGAAAGCTTTATATTCACTAGTGAAATGATCCGAAATCTGTGGTTTAAAATGTTTTTCCGTCTTTATAAAACTGTTCTGTAAATGATTATCCCTCATGTAACCGTTCAATAGAAAGGAATTCAAATAAACAGCTGTCAAAAAAAAAATATATATATATATTATGACCAATAGTAAACTTCAAATATAAATGCTAAAAATGTTAATGGTAAATCTGAGAACCCCATTGGTGCACTTAAAATATTTTGGATATTAGAATTGGCAATCAGATAAGAAACTTCTGTCGCAAATTTTTAAATTCATCATTTGGTGAAGAACAGAATTTTTTACTTCCCCTCAAAACGATCGATGCATAATCCTTGATCAATAACAAAATCAGAAAATTAGACTGACTATCGGAACTCTCGTTTGTATAGAAAGTAGAGTTTGAAGTTAAAAGTATGATATCCTTATCTGTAAAAGAAAATGTAGGAGCCTAAGTATATATACTGCGAACGCACGATTGATTGTCAAAATATGATGTAACGAAATTTTTTTATATATTAAATATCATATCTATTTTTTTTATTCATTTTTTATAGCTAGATTTAAAAATTCTCTAAAGACTTAACACTGTCTCAGATAATTGTTATTACCTTATAAATTGCAACTTAAATAATATTTACTTTGATTACAGTTAAAAGACATATCCAAAGAGAAATAAAATGCCTATTGTCCTTCAGCAGACATTTGTAGAAAAAATTCTTATTTTTCAAACTCTGATCTGCAATTTATGAGAAAGATTGTTTTCAGATGTTGGATTCACGAGTTGTGCTTTTAAATAAACAGTACTGAATGAATTTTATCTGAAATAAAACTCTTATCCTATAGTGCTGTACAGTACTTAGAGCATAACTAAATACAGTTCACTTTTATCTCAAAACCTCACACGTAAGTTGTTAGTTTTAAAATTTCATCTTTATTAATAACTAGGGAAAAGATCATATGAACATTTGTTTTACTAATTAGTATTTTACTGAGTTTAGAGTTGAACAAATATATTTCAAGTTGAATTATAAAAATAATACATGCATCATAGGATTCTTCTGTAAGTGTATCTGATACTTTAAAATGCTTAAATTTTGAATTTAATATATTAAAAATAAAGAATTGTTACTTATGACTGGATAATTCGAATCAGTGAAGAGGTTCTTTCTTATTAATCTTTAGTTCCTGATTTAAGATTAGATAAGAAGAATAGTAAGCGAAAACAAATAGAAATGGTTTATCTTAGACTTCCTTGTCCATTGTTAACAGCGATCCACCTTTTCGAGGCTACCCCAATCAAATACCATAAAATTTGTTTAACAAAGTTTACTTTGAAACATAAATATGAAATAAATTTTATAATATATAAATTCTTTAAAAATATTTTATTGATATTTAATTTTAAAAATATTCTTGCCTGAACCTTTACCAAAAATTTTGATTTCGTTTAGAAAAGTAATTTATTTAATATCCTTTCATAATATTTAATATTTAATATTTTTATAAGTAGTTGAAGAGGATTGTTGCACCAGTCAAGTTTATTGCTCCTGCCTGTATCATGTGTGTAAGTTAAATTTATACAAGTATTCAAGCATGGGTACATTAATTAATTATTGGTTAAAAAAAAAATTGTAAAAAGATTGTAGGCATTTTCTTAAATCATAAATTCTAGATGTTGTAATATATACTGTATATATATATATATATATATATATATATATATATATATATATATATATATATATATATATATATATATATATATATATATATATATATATAT
>SEYY01000724.1:32500-42500 GCA_009176605.1 Armadillidium nasatum
TTGATATGACGTAAGTAAGTAGTAGAAGTAGAAGTAGTATTATTAGTAGTAGAGCAAGAAAAAAAAAAAAAAAAAAAAAAAAAAAAAAAAAAAAAAAAAAAAAAAAAAAAAAAAAAAAAAAAAAAAAAAAAAAAAAAAAAAAAAAAAAAAAAAAAAAAAAAAAAAAAAAAAAAAAATATATATATATATATATATATATATATATATATATATATATATATATATATATATATATATATATATATATATATATATATATATATATATATATATATATATATATATATAATAATAACCAAAGAAATCTGGAGATCGTAGTGAATAAATCATCATCTATCCATAAAATCTTATTTTATTTTAAATTCTTTTCTACATTTTCTTTTTTCATACATTATTTGCTCTCCTTCAGCCTTCCTTTCTATTTTATTTTTATTTTTGTTCCATATATACAATTTCGGTTTTTAATCTCTCTCTCTCTCTCTCTCTCTCTCTCTCTCTCTCTCTCTCTCTCTCTCTCTCTCTCTCTCTCTCTCTCTCTCTCTCTCTCTCTCTCTCTCTCACGGAATTTGAAGCCACAAAGTAAATTAAATTCCTTGATGGCCATTTAGCCTTCAATTGTCTGCTTCCTTTCCAAATTTGTAAAACAAAACAACCTATTGCACAGAATACACCGAACCCCCACCCTCTTTCTCAGACGCAAAATCTACAGCACATAAGCATGCGCATTACTCTCTCACATACATACATGCATTTATATATATATATATATATATATATATATATATATATATATATATATATATATATATATATATATATATATATATATATATATATATATATATATATATATATATATATATATATATGCTACAAGAGGTTCTCAGTCTTATATATAGACATGGTCTTCGATTTACTTACGGTAACGTGGTTTCCTTAAAAATTCTTCCAGATGACCTAACTGTCTTTGTTCCGTTATAATGGTCAGTTTCCTAAGATATGGTCCTAACTTTAAACCTGCGTTCCACATTCATTGCATTAAACACCTTACCTGTGTCAAAGAAATTCTATTGTAATGATCTTCATTTGGATGTCACGGATCTTTACTCATTTACAACTTGAAACATCTTCGATTTATCGACGATTGATACGGGTGTAGATACAATATAATGTATCCATCCGGTTTAAAAGTGTTTAACTGACTAAACAATTTTGTTCTTTTCGGTAAAAAAATTCATAACTGTATTTATACCATTCCTTAAATTTAGGAGAAAGAGGAAATCCTTACAGCAACAAGATTTAATATAAAAATTATTGCATGCGGTTATGGTAACGGTATTTAACTGTCCATTTTTATCTTAAGATTTGGAAAACCTTTCTGGATCATGAGTTAATAAATTTTCAGCAAAATTAATCCAGGAAATCTCTGAACATAGCGCTTGTATTCTTCCATTTCTATTTTTATATATTTTATTTAAAAAATACGCCAAAGGATTTCTTTTCTTTGTATTCGTCTTGTCTGGGTATTTAAGACAAAGAGAAAAATAGAGAGTTTCAAGAAAGAAATTAAAATAAATGTATGATCCAATTAACTATATACTTTAAAAGAACAAAAACTCAAATTTTAGCTTGCAACCTCTTTTTTAGTGGTAATGATACTTGTTACTACTACTAACAATACTACTTCTACTTCTACTACTACTACTACTACTACTAACTACTAATAATAATAATAAAAATAGTAATAAAAGTAATAATATTATAAAATAATAATAATAAATAATAATAATAATAATAATAATAATAATAATAATAATATAATAATAATAATAATAATAATAATAATAATAATAATAATAATAATAATAATAATAATAATAATAATAATAATAATAATAATAATAATAATAATAATAATAATAATAATAATAATAATAATAATAATAATAAAATAATAATAATAATAATAATAATAATAATAATAATAATAATAATAATAATAATAATAATAATAATAATAATAATAATCGTAATTCCCAATTCCCACCATTTATTACAATTACAAAACAGAAAAAACTAAATAAAAATAACTTTATTACTATTATTTAAAGCTTCGATCACAGATTGAAATCTTTTTTTTATAAAATATTTATTTTTTTCGTCATTTAACATATAAAATTCTTTAAAAAAAATAAATATATATATATATATATATATATATATATATATATATATATATATATATATATATATATATATATATATATATATATATATATATATATATATATATATATATATATATATATATATATAATATATATAGTATACAATACATATTTAAAAAATGAAATAATAACAAAATTCTCTCTGTATATAGGAATGCAACCTCTTCTCTCTCTCTCTCTCTATATTATATATATATATATATATATATATATATATATATATATATATATATATATATATATATATATATATATATATATATATATATATATATATATATATATATATATATATATATATATATATGAATATAAAGGTGTGCGTGTGTGTGTTCTGTGTACGGCATCTTCATCTATATCCGAATATCCGTATCTTTTATGATAAACAAATATCCTCCACTATATCAGAGCATCCCCAGACACCTGCAATTTGCTATCGTTCTTGCAACTCTAATAGAGTATGAAAAGATTTAATTAGCTGTCTGTAAATTGGTATAACCTGTTAAACATTTACTTTATCAAGACCAACGCGCCATAGTTTGCCGACATACATTTTGTGTATATATAAAGACAAATAATAATGCACATTAAAACATAATTGTGTTCATATAGCAAACACTTTATCCAGAAGGAAGAGCGGCGCACAGACCGCAAAACGCGATATTAAAAAGCGCGTCCCAAAAGAAGATATAATTGATAAATACGAGGGCAACGGTAACCATAGCAACGACTCACCTAACTGTGAATCGTGGAATTCGATTGGTTATCATAAACTTAATAAAAGCTCTGATTGGCTGCCTTTCGCAATTTTCAGAAAATGATGAGAAATAAAGCGGGTGTTTTCGTTTTGTTTCGTGCTGCCGTTGTTGAAGTGGATTAAAATTATCGTTCTCTCTCTCTCTCTCTCTCTCTCTCTCTCTCTCTCTCTCTCTCTCTCTCTCTCTCTCTCTCTCTCTCTCTCTCTCTCTCTAAAGTTAAAGACATAATTGCTTTTTCTCTATTGTGAGTTTTTTCTATGTATCTGTCATATTACTCTTATATATATATATATATATATATATATATATATATATATATATATATATATATATATATATATATATATATATATATATATATATATATATATATATATATATATATATATATATATATATATATATATATATATATATATATATATATTTTTTTTTTAAATATATTTTATTACTTCGTTATAAAATGAAGCTAATATTAAGTTTCAGAGGTAAACTACTGCTTTTAAAACATTAAAATTTATATATATAAAAAAGCAACATTAATACAATAAAACATTAAAAGGAAACAAAAATTCTTCAATCTATTCCTTATTATTGAGTAATATCTATTCGGAGAGTTTGGGGAATGAGTGATTGAAAATAAGAACGGGTTCAACTCTCTAATTAAAGTGTTTAAAAATTTTATAATAATATTTACATATAACAGATCGTTCTCTAAATTTCATGGCAGATTGGTACGGGGTTGCCCTACTTCATCCCCTTTCTATGTGAGTTATATTACCTGCCAAATGAACGTTTTTAGTCCAGAGATTATTATTAAACCGAAAATAATATTTCATTAAAGTTTTTAAAAGCAGTATGTTATTAAAATTTAATATTTACGTTATTTCCTAACGAAATAGTAAAAGAAAAATATCTGTGATATGAATTTAACAAGGGTGGTATATATATATATATATATATATATATATATATATTATATATATATATATATATATATATATATATATATATATATATATATATATATATATATATATATATATATATATATATATATATATATATATAATATATATATATATATATATATATATATATATATATATAATATATATATATATATATATAATATAATAAATTTAATAAATAAATAAAATAAACATTAAAAAAATAAAAATAAAAAATAAAATCTTTCCAGAAATTTTTCTTTTATTTTCATATCTAATTGAAATGATTCTCATCCTTGTCTGATATAAGACCTCGGGTTCAATGAGGGGTCTAATTTGATTATTTTGTTTATTTCAGTTATTTTTAGATTAATTTAACGGTCTGGTTTACCATTATTAATATCTTATTTTGGTTTCTTTCTCAAATATTTATCTTGTCTTGGTTTCATTTCGATAAATTTACTTAATTTTGGTTTCATATCAACAGATTTATTTTAATTTTATTCAGTTACGACTCGCAGACGAAAATTTCTGAAATAAATTCGATTATTTGATTCAATATTTCATACAAATAAATGGCCGATAAGAACAGATTCTGCTCTTGAGTTCGAAGGATATGTACTAATGCTTGTCTCCGATTAACTGTCAATAAAACGGAGGTGAAGATTCTATTGACCATGAAGTAATCTTTAAAACAATAGATGTTTTTTAATACTTATTTACTCAAAGTTCTTATTTTATCTTGACTCAAACTCATTTTGAAAACAATAGATGATAAATGCTCTTAATTAAAAGTATATTAATTAAATGTTTATTATTGACAATATTCGAACATCTATTTTAGGTGACTTCTTAACTTTTTGGTTGAAAACTGTCCTTCATATGTAATGTATTTTCTTTCATTATTTTTTGCTATTCAGTACTTATAAAGTTAATTAAGAAATAAATAAAAAAATTATTTTTAAAAAGAAGAATGGACTTTCTTTGTTTTTATAATTAAAAATGGCGTCTTACTTGAATTTTACCTTACAAATTTTCAGTCAAATAAAATGTAATTGAAACATAAAAAGGAAAAAAAAAATGTCTTCTTAATATAGTATTCCACTAAAGCAAATTACTTTATTTAAATCGATACTTAGAAAAATAATAATAATAATAATAATAATAATAATAATAATAATAATAATAATAATAAAAAGAGTCTAAAACATATTAAAGACTTTAAGATACTAAGTCTAGTCCTCAAATATAAATCTGACATACCAATTAAAAACATTCTCTTAAAAAGATTTTTGAAAATGATTCAATAAAGTCCAAGCTCTGTACTATAAGAAATTCTCATTAAAATCATGTGATGTAATTCTTTTCTTTATTTGTGATTTCTTCCTCAAATTGATTTTCCCTTCGAAAACATATTTCAAAAATCATCATTTAAAAAACCTTTTAAAAACAACAGATAATTGAACCAATAAATCATTAAACTGAAATAAAATAATTGAATGTCTTTTTATTTCCTTAAACATAAATTTAGGAGTTTCTCCTAATGCTTCTGCAATCAGAATTACTCTATCATGAATCATAAGAGTGAAAAAACATCCTCAGATTTCATTACGCGATATATTCTCTGTATATATATTCCATGTATATATTCCAATTATATATACACATGAAATGACGACAAAAGAATAGATGTGAGATCTTAGTTCCTTTAGGTTTTCAACTAAGGGTCTAGTTTTCAGTTATCGTTATAGACACCACAAGCAGCATATATATATATATATATATATATATATATATATATATATATATATATATATATATATATATATATATATATATATATATATATATATATATAATATATATATATATATATATATATATATATATATATATATATATATATATATATATATATATATATATATATATATATATATATATATATATATATATATATATATATATATATATAATATATATATTATATATATATATATATATATATATATATATATATTATATAATATATATATATAATATATAATTTATTTTTATTATTATTAATTTTATCCCGTATTTCTAAATAGAAAAATGCCCAACATGATGGAATGCTCTTGAAGAACCTGTGGTCCATTTCCTGGTAACTGATTGCATTAATAACCAGCTGTGAACTGATCATTGAAATACAGAATAATAGATCTCCCATTCTTTAATGTGGCCCTCCCACTTTATACAAATAAATTACACATATATGAGCGAGGATATGCATTACTGAAGAACTAGGAGAAAGTATGGGTGCATATATATATGTCTTTGTATGGCAATTAGCCAAAAAGAAAAATTAAATGTCAGTTTCCATCTAAGGGAAGGAAGGGAGCTGATTTTTTGAAGAAAAAAAAAGAACTTTAATTTTGAATTGGTTTTTTGATGAACCATGCATCTAAAGAAAGATCCCTCTCAATCATTTCCAGTTCGAAAACTTATCAATTATTTCCAACTTTTTCGTATGATCTCATTCAATTCGAAATGTCTTCTGTTTGAAAATACATATTCAGATCTGACAAAGAAATTCCGATCTAAAACAGATTTAGTAAAAAATTGAAACATAGATTTTAAATAATTTGATTTATTTCAATTTTATTGGTAACTGAAAGCTCACACATTTCGATTTCTTAATAATTAATTTTAAAATGCCTCAAAAACCTCCAGTCTTTCAGACATTATACAAACATATGATCATGACTTGATGCTAGTTTATTTGGCGTGTAATTACAAGTAATTTGGTAATATAATGTACTCCACTTTTATGGTCTAAAAATTGAAAATCCACTTTTTTATATATATTATATTCTTAATTTTTAAAAATTTTGATAAGAAATTGCGATGGAAATATTTCTTAATTCGTTATACAAGTTAAGAAAAATTAAATGTTTTTAGTTCGTCTCCAAGACGACCAGAAAAACTCCTTTCTTCCAATTGACAGTCAATAAATACCGTGACAGTTGGGGAGGACTGATAAGGTAGTTATTATGTGTGAATTGGAAGAATGGCAATTTCTCCAGGTCTATCTTCAAAACTAGAATATGAATATTTTCGATTTTACACACCGTAGCCACCGAAAATGATTTATGTAATAGAAAAAGATAAATAAGCAACACAGATGAATTAGGCCAAATAATAGTGAAAGAGTTGCATCCAGTAGGAAAAATTAGGATGACATCTAATTTTGGAGGAATGGTAAGGATATAAAAACGATAGGAGTACAAAGAATAGGATCCACCGTCGAAGGGTTTGGATCCCTGAGTCTCTTTTAAGAAAATAAAAATTTGGGTAGAAATGAAATTCTACTCAACAGTATGAAGCTTATATTATAGAGTGTGAATGTTAAAAAAATCTAATAAGGAATGTAGTAGACTGTGCAACTGAACACTCAGCTAGTTCCAGTGATAAACTTAGCCTTATCATCAGAGAAAGTCAACTTTAATTGCGACATGGGAAAGAAGAGAAAAAAGGACTATTTGTGAACTCTACATCGTTGAGAATTTTATATATTTTTATGAACGTGTATGAGTGAATGATATAATTTGTGGGTGCAATATTAAGTTAGAAACGAGGAAAGTGTTTATTTTGTGATCAGTATTCCAGAAATGCATGCTGAGAAGAATTCCAGAACTCCCTTTGTGTAACAAAAGACAAGAAGTGAACAAGACGTGTAGTAACATATGAGAACAGAAAAGAAATAAATGTTCATTCCCATGCACACACACTGACAGACTCAAAATCAATAAAGTAAAATCACAATAATATTTAATGGTCAATTACTCCATCTTAAAACAAGTTGTTAAAAACATTTACTTACCTCGAACAACTTCTATCTTCAAGGATAAAACGACAAATGAAATTCAAAGAGTAATATAAATAGCCTGTGTCATCATTGGTAAGCTAAATATCACTTTCAGTGACATTTTTCGCTTTGTTTAAAGGGAAGTGGTTGAGCAGAAAATAATACCTTCTATTACATATAACTGTGAGACTTTAAATAAAATATATATATATATTATATATCATATATATATATATATATATATATATATATATATATATATATATATATATATATATATATAGGACGCGAGAGATAAATTGCTATGTGGGCTGAAGAAGATTGTAAAATTTTTGGTTTAATTTTATGTTTAAAATATTCTATGGAAATATGCATTAAATTAAGCTTATAATATAGAACAGAGTTCTCAGTCTGGGGGTAGTGATCACCCCTTATATAGGGGGGGTCGCAGTGGATCACAAAAATAAAACAATTAATGTACGAAAAATACTTTTCATATCCTTCTATATTCTTTGTTTACATTTTAATGTAAAGAAAGATTAAACATCAAATTCATATTTTTAAAGTTTTTTTTTTTATTATTTAAATGAATATTAATTAAAAGACTTGAGATCAAACTATTTTGTTTTCATAAAATAATTGTCGTGAAAATTTTAAATTTATTAATCAGCCGTACAAATAATATCTAAGTCTACAGTTTTGAAATTAACAGATGCCAGACATAACATTTATTAATAAGCCGAACGATAGATATCAAAATCTACACATTTAAATTTGACACTCTCGAAGGCAAAAATGTAATTAGAGGGTCGTGAAGTTATTAGACTTTTTGAGGGGTTCAAGAGGCTTAAAAGGTTGAATAGGAAATTTAATTCAGAAATATAAAATGCTCATGTATAAATTCGTGGAATACAAGTTATTGGGGAAAATGACCAAATACAACATGGAACGAATCGGAGAAAGGGAAATCACTTCTCACATTACTGTTACGGCTTTTTCTTTCTGTTCGTTCAGTGATGTGCTTAAGATAATGTATCGATATTCATCTTACTATTCCATTCGATTTTGGTAAACTTTGCTATTTTCGCTATTGTTTTCAAATATTATTAGATTTTACTAGTTGCTGCTACTTTAATAATGGAATAATACTTATTATTATAAAGTGATAACAAAAATCAATAATATAATTAGTAAAACTTTTATTCTTTATAGCAAGAAGTTTTATCTTTAATTAATGATATTCCAAAAAAGTATTTTAGCTAAATTTTCTCTCTAGCACTTCGCCTAATATCATCGCTGAAGTCTTTCTATTTTTGTTCACGTATTTTTTTATTATTTTAAAATCGAATAGTTTTGTTATTAAAACTTTAATGGATTTCATTCTTCTTTATTTATCATTCCTAATTCGTTAAATAAGTTAACTGTTTTTACATAAACCTATTGTTATTATTATTATTATTATTATTATTATTATTATTATTATTATTATTATTATTATTATTATTATTATTATTATTATTATTATTATTATTATTATTATTATTATTATTATTATTATTAGAGCTAAAACTAGGACAAATGCATAGTTTTATAGTTACATATAAATTGCTCAGAGCGAATCAGAATGTAAGAGCCAGTAAGTAATGTAAGTTTTATCACAAGATTTCCAAGTTAAGATATAGATCAAATAAATAAATAAAGAAAGAGATAGAGATAGATAGATAGATAGATAGAGAGAGAGAGAGAGAGAGAGAGATAATAGATAATAGATAGAAAAGAGAGACATAAATATATATATATATATATATATATATATATATATATAGTATATATACATATATATATATATATATATATATATATATATATAATATATATATATATATATATATATATATATATATATATATATATATATATATATATATATATATATATATATATTATATATATATATATATATATATTATATATATAAATAAAGAGAGAGAGAGAGGTCAGAATAATAAAAATACGTTTAAATAACCACAGTGATGAGTGTTGAGTGATTTTCCAATTTATTTAAGCGTGATTAGAAGACGGCTCCTGATGGGGATGTTGATGGATTCGTTCATCAATTAGGAGGATGCAGAGATTTTTTGGCCTCCCATAAGGAAGTTGACCTCAGCATTTTTATTCTCATAATAGGTTTAGCATATAAATGTAAATAAACTGTTT
>SEYY01000724.1:67500-80000 GCA_009176605.1 Armadillidium nasatum
ATATATATATATATATATATATATATATATATATATATATATATATATATATATATATATATATATATATATATATATATATATATACTGATTGCCACCACTCATGGGCAGAGCCCTTTTCAAGGAGGGGGCACACACAAAGGAAGAAAACTCGGAAAAACACACACTTAACGCACATCCCTCAGGTGGGCGCAGACGGAAGCTTTGAAGAGTGGAAGATTAAATACAGGAGGAAAAATAGATATGATAAATCCTTATATTTTAGATTTAATTAATGAATAAAATGATTTTAAAGTATCAAATACGCCCTAAAAGAATCTATTATAGAATGGCAACACTTCATGTTTATGACTAGCTTCACACGCTTGAAAGCTAGGCCGTCACGAACTTGCACCTTGGGCTTGAACCTCGTTGGTAACAAAGTTAAAAATGTAATTGTGTTATAAAAAAATCGCCCACATTAATTTAAGAAATCTTCCAGAACGTAATGTATTAACTATTTAAACTACTATAGCCAAATTGTAGTTATATATTCTTTTTAACCCTAATGTAAGAGTTTTTATAGAGCTTTGTGAAAGAAGTTAGGGCCTAACTTGACATACTCAACCCTTATAACTATTATTTACTTTTTGAATTAAATTGACATTTGATTGCTTGGGTTGGGTTAGTTTATTAACTTGAATTGTATGATTGACGTGACTTACTGTTTAATCTAGGCCTTGGGTTTTTGATCAGAGTTTTGAGTTCTTGCTTGTTGGGTTTGAGTCTATGTTTCTACTTGGCTGCAAAATTACCTAATTTACTATTTATAAAAATTTACTTATGCGCTATACAAAAGAGCCAAACATCCAAATTAATTACTTTGGAAATTAAATAAATCCCGTTGCTTTACATTTACAGAACATTTTAAATGGTGAGTTCTTTATTAATTTCTTTTTATTAATTTGTAGGTTAAATTTTAATAGAATTAGGTTTATTCTTGGCAAAAGCAGTTACAATATCTGCATTAAGCGTACGTTTTCATGGGTTTCACGCCACAGAAATAAAAAAAAAAAAAAATAAAAATAAAAATATATATATATATATATATATATATATATATATATATATATATATATATATATATATATATATATATATATATATATATATATATATATATATATATATATATATATATATATATATATATATATATATATATATATATATATATATATATATATAGGTATAATAGGTGGAGATTGTTTCTGAGTTTCGATTGTTAAAAAATATCGAAAATCGAAAATATCGGAGAAGCCTATCGTAAACAAGAGAATTGTCAGAGGTACGAGGTACTATTACTAGACATAGACACAATTATTATTACTTACTTTTCTAGCAGAACCTAATTCGACTTATCATAACCTGAACTACCGAAATTGCCGTAAAAAGAGGCCTAACCTACACAAGAATTTGCCGTAAAAGAGACCTAACGTACACAAGAACGTTTGCACGACATATAGTAGCCTAGGGCTAATTATAGGCAGGAAAATATCGATTAAAATAAAATATCGACATAAAAAAATATCGATATAAAAAATATCGAAACTCAGAAACAATCTCCACCTAAGCCTATATATATATATATATATATATATATATATATATATATATATATATATATATATATATATATATATATATATATATATATATATATATATATATATATATATATATATATATATATATATATATATATATATATATATATATATATATATATATATATATATATATATATAATTTAAACAAATAAAAGTGATAAGTAATAAAGAACAAAAATGTTTCGAAAAATTTAACGTATAAAAGTAAATTTGAAACTAGACCCAAAAATTTTTATTAAAGTTAAACAGGATCTTCGGCATAGCTCAGGTGTACAGTGTTGGAAATTGGAAAGTGACTCAAAGGAAAGTGTTTCCAATCTTCGTCGGTCTGTTCGGTTCAAGCTCAACAAATGGCGCGCGAGAAGACTTCATTTCCGAGATACATCAGGTTAGTAATATACTCAAAGTTTCGTATTCAAATATGATACTTAGTTTACAGTTGGATTGTAAATACATTGTATATATATATATTTGATGGTTGCGTTAACACAGAAAATGACGGATAAAGACAAAAGTTTTAAAACAAATTTTTCATTGGGTACAATGGTTTTTTAATAGGAAAATACATTGGTTCCTATTAGTTTCGTAGGGAATTTCCAAAATATTACCTTATAGGAATTTTTCCTATGGGTCCTATGAAAAACTGATCTTATAATACGATGGGTTCCGATAGAAAACAGGTTCATAGGTCCTACTGAAATTTTTTTGCTGGGAATGAGACAGTCATAAGTCTATTAAAAAAAAAGGAAAGCATGACGTATGGAAGAATAGGGACATTGAGTGTAGATATCTGCTTTTATGGGAGAATATTAAAAATGCATGTAATCGTTTTCCCATCATCTTGTGGAATCTGTTTTTAGTTGTGTAACTCAGGTGTTAACAAAAAATTGCAATCAACTCGACATGGTAAAAAGGGGTGATCTTCGTCTGACTCTCACAAATTTGAAGCCAGATATTAAAATATTAATATCAAAATATTAGCTACAAGAATTAGTAGGGACTCTATTTAATAGTATTAGGAATAAATTTACAAAGTTAGAAGGGATCCTATTTAATAGCATTAGGAATAAAATTATAAAGTTGTTGGAAATAGTATGTTTCAGAAAATTTTTTTTTAACTAATTCTGTCATTACAAGTAAAAATATGCTTATGTATATCAATTAAAATTCTCAAAATTTGTAATTTAGATTTTTGATATTAGATCGGATTAATTATTAGCTTTTTACTAACCTACAAATAAATACTAATTTAGGAATATTACATATGAGTATATTGGGGTCCACATACGTAAAGTTAGGACTCATGGGGTTCACAAGTAAAAAAAAGGTTGGGAACCCCTGGTCTAGAATATTGGGCTAGTATCCAAGGCGATCAGGGAAACGAGTAGAGAGTTGCACTAACTGCTCAAGGTCGTTTTGGATAGAGAAATGGAAGGCACGTTCACCAGTTGCATCATGAGTAATAGAAGGAAGGCATTGGCGGTGGTGAATATTGAAATCACTCAATGTGATGATTTCAGAGAAAGGAGAAGAAGAGAGAATGTATTCTATTTTTGAGTTTATATAATCGAGGAATTTAGAATAAATAAATAAATAAACAGAACAAATGAATTGTCATAGAATGGGAAGAGAGCCCAAACTACAATGTAGAAAGTTCGAAACTCTAAATTAGACAAGAGAACAAACATCGTTGTGCATGTATGCACAACAACCGCCTTTGGCTGAAAATAAGGGAGAAAGTAGGAGGAAACAGAAAATAATTTGCTATCAGAATGCTCAAGCCCCCGAATTTCGTTTCCCTAAGATCGGATGGGCTTCATTCTTCTAGAAGGATTTTAATGTACTTGCAAATATTATTACAGTTTCTTCTTACGATAAGTTCGAATTCCCAAATAAAGTTACACTATAGGTTTCTTGCTACTTATTTCGATATTACTTAATATGTATTCAGATACATATTTTAAAATACCTTTATTCTCTCAGCAAAAGTTTTTTTTTTTATTCATTACTCAAATCTTCCGTCATGTCATGCAATTTTTTCAAGGTCTCACTGTAGGATACCGAGAAATATAAAAAACTCAAACTCTAAATTAGTTTCTGGGTTATTTTAAAAAAAAATTTTTTTTTTTTAAATACATTTAAAACACGAGTTTGCGAGTAGACTAAATCAATCCTACAATCTCTCACTACTTTTGTTCAGACATCTTGAAGTTTCTATTACAGTTTGCATTATCAAAATAACTAAGTTTGTTCTTCAGAAAAGTTGATTTGAGGATAAAGATTTGTTGAAAAGAAATAAAAATGGAAAATCAAATTTAATATGCATTAATTTATTAAAGCCCTCAAGAATTTAACTCTGGGGACAAAAGATGACTAAATCTAAAGAATTAAATTAATAAAATACCTAGAGTACACATTAATTTTAAGTATGGATTTCAAATACATTCATTTATACTTGATTCAAGCATGTTTAAAAACTAGTTACACTATATTGTAATCAACAGTTAAAGCAATCACGACAAATTTGAATTAATTAGGACTCTTAAAACTTGAAAATGTATAGGAATTATCAAGCCTGAATAAAAATTATGGATATCTATAAAATAAAAAAAATTCGAGAGTTGATATACAACTGCTAAAGGTGACAGGTAAGGAAACGATAAATTATCAAATATTTAAAAGTAAGTTAAAATAAAACAAAGAAAGAAATAAAGAAAAATAATAGAAAATTAATTTATTTAAATTTAAAAAAAAACACAAAACAGCCACAGTTTACATGACCTAATAATAAATTTAAAATTCATAATCTTAATATTCTAAATCTTTTTCAATGTAAAAACTTAACTTAAAATAATAAAAAATGCTTAATATGCTTACTGAAAACTTCAAAGATCTATGAAATGCCAATCCTTTTCTATCAAATACTACTCAGGCAGAATCACCACTTGCTTGCTTGGTGATATCATGCTATTACTCCGATTATATACATATAACTTTACTAAATATAGGCTAAATGAAAATTAGAGGTATATAAATCACAACTACATATAACGTAGCTATCTATTTTTTTCTTTATTCACAAAAAAAAAAGAAAAAAAACTAAGAAATATTACAGCAGGTAAAATCGTTATCAGAACTATTCAGTATGTTCTATCACTAACAGGTTTCCGAACTTAAAAGAATATAAATAAACCATTCTTATTAAGCTTGAAAGTGTTATCCTACAAAATAGGAGAAAACAAGACTATATGAATATTAAATATAGCCAAAGAGCTTCTCATTGCACTGGTAGACATTTAGATTCCTAAACATTTTTTTTTTTTTTTTTTTTAAATTAAACAAAAAAGTATTTAAAAATTTCATTCGCGCTTATTATATTAATATTAGGGTTTGCTCGTCTTTTACACCTCCAAAACGCTAAATGTAATTCTATAAGAATTTTATTTACTTTAAGGATAAAGAATTTTCAATAATTTTTATGTAAACTCAATATGTACGAAAGTTAATAATTAAATAATTATAGTTCTCGATTTAGTAAATAAATAAAGTGCTAAAAAATACAGGATAATATTCAGGTACAAAAGTCCAGCCCAGTACTATTCAATGTCCTCGGGCCTTACAGGATGCGTCAATGGTATTACAGATTTCTTTTGTATATCCCTTGATAACGCTTTTCTCATATCTGCAATGTTCATAAAATAACTAAAATTAAAAATAATTCCATTTGTCATAAAATATTCTAAGAAAATAGGACATACTCCATTTGTATTTGGAAAAATAATTATAACAGAGTATTTATATCTAAAGCTTTTGAAGAATTCATACATTCAGCTATTTTCTCCTAAAGTACTTCCAAGTGAATGAGGATATTTCACACAAGAAAAAAACATACTCGTATATTAATTACTATCATAAAAGGTTATGAAAATATTAGTGAATGCTGAAACTGAGCTGCGTGACAAGCTGCTACACAACTAAGTTTTTTAATTTTCACCAAAGCAATGGACTAGCTCCCAAAGTTAATTAAAAGGTAAAAGAAAATGATAATTTTTTTTTTTTTTTTTAAATAAAAAAGGGGGATATAGGATGTTAAAGTTTAAAGGTTGAAACTAGTATTCAGATACATATTCTCATAAATAATTCCACCTTAAGGTCAAAAAAGACAAGTTAAAAAAAAAAAAAAAAATTATTGGTAAAGAGGAAAATATTTATAAGGTATTATTTCTTAATTTCAAACTAGATACAAAATTTCCCTTATTAAACAACATTGGTCTTAACTTAAATACCCTATCTTTACATAGATTATAATTTTTTCAATAAAAATAATTTAAGCATCAATAAATTTGGTGATTATACATACCATAAGCATCTTCATCCGGATCTCCAGAGTAATATTGAAGGACTGTTCGATATATTATGTAGCCTAATTTTTTGTACATGCTAATTGCTACAGAGTTGCTCACTCTAACGAAGAGGTCGACAAAGAAGCATCTTTTCCTGAAAGGGTGGGAATGCTTTACTAATTAAAAAAAATTACCATTAATAATAAGTTTCGCGTGTTTTCCTGTTAGACTACAAATTGATTTAAATCAGACAAGAAACCTACAGGTCTCAGCTTTTTATTTTTACAAACCATGACTATTTAAAATAACACATTTACAATATAATTCTTGGTCACTGTCACTCAAGGATCACTATAATCGCAACTACCTTAAAGTTCTTATTATAATAGGTTAAAACGATACAAGAAATTATAAAAAAAAAAAAAAATCTGAAATTAAAATTTTTCTAAAATAAAAAGGAAATAATTAGCAACTGATATAGAGATAAAAAGTGGGCAAAAGGTATTCATAATTTTGAAACTGATCAAAAGTAGAAGAAATTTATTTAAAAAAAGTCCAAAAGGAAGGGAGCGCGCTCGCATATATATATATATATATATATATATATATATATATATATATATATATATATATATATATATATATATATATATATATATATATATATATATATATATATATATATATATATATATATATATATATATATATATATATATATATATATATATATATATATATATATATATATATATATATATATATATATATATATATATATATATATATATATATATATATATATATATATATATATATATATATATATATATATTATATATATATATATATATATATATATATATATATATATATATATATATATATATATATATATATATATATAATATATATATATATATATATATATATATATATATATATATATATATATATATATATATATATATATATATATATATATATATATATATATATATATATATATATATTTTTTTTTATATTATTTTTATATATATTATTATATATTATATATATATATATATTATATATATATATATATATATATATATATATATATATATATATATATATATATATATATATATATATATATATATATATATATATATATATATATATATATATATATACCATTGACTTTTTCACAATTTTAATCTATTGCAATTTCAATTGTAAGAAAGTTATGAATATAGATATTTTGATAGTGGTGATAAAACCTATTGCTTTAAATGTCAATTTTGAAAAATTAGGTAATCTTTCTCTCTGGCATGTCTGTGGCAGTTATTTTAGATTTGAATAGATTATATAGCATTATAGGTAAATTTTTGGTCTTTTTTAAAACTAATATGTTTGCAAAATTAAATGAATATGAATCAACTTAATAAAATTTAAAAATTATGAGCCTTCAATTTACTTTTTATCAAAATCATTGAGAAAAATAATTTTGATAGGTAAGCATGTATAAATTAACTTGAAAATATACACAATCTCCAAAAATTAGTTAAACAAAATTAAACATAATATCCAGAATGTCCAAAACCTAGTGAAACAACTAATTTGCGTATATCATTAATATTATGCTTCCAAGTTCATGTGTAATACGTTTGTCCTCACTGTCTACACCTTCCTAAAAAATACTCACTTTTCTGAAATATCTTCCAAAATTGCCATAAGCTGTTTTGCCAAACCAAGTCTTCTATATTCTGGGGCTACTGTCAAAGCAGTAACATGACCATGCCAATTTTCACTTAAGCCTTCTGCTTTACCCATTACTATATATATATATATATATATATATATATATATATATATATATATATATATATATATATATATATATATATATATATATATATATATATATATATATATATATATATATATATATATATATATATATATATATATATATATACATATAACCAGTTTTTAAATCAAAATTTAAAATAATCCAATAGTAAAATAAAAATTTTTGCCAAACGTTTTTGAACTAACATCACTTATAATAGCAGTAAAGTGAGTATGGAGATTGATGAATTTTGTATTAGTTTGAAATTAATCCAAAATATAAAAGATTATTGGATTGCGATAAAAAGACATGATTTTAAATATACAATTCTTTATATAGGTTCTTGTAGATTTAGCATTAATTTTTATTTTTTTATGCCTTGGTTGATTGTCTTATTGTAAGTTGGGGAGCTTTTGTCATTTGACACTTCCTTCATTGTAAAACTGACTTTGGCTTGAAAAGGAACGTTGGTCCAAAAAAGTTTGCCAAAAATTTATTTTACTACTGGGTTATATATATATATATATATATATATATATATATATATATATATATATATATATATATATATATATATATATATATATATATATATATATATATATATATATATATATATATATATATATATATATATATATATATATATATATATATATATATATATATATATAGGGTTCTTCTATGTAGTGAAATAATCTTCATCAAATGCCCTAAATGATAATTAAATTATCAAGCATCAGTTAAATCTTATTTCGTAAGACTCGTTATCATGATATCAAAACTGATTAAATACACGAAATGTAGCATATAAATAATGAATGTTATAATAAAAGATTTATGGAAAGTGAGAAATCATTTAAAATGAAGAATAAATACAAAAACACAATTTTCAATATACTAAAAAGAATTTATGAAATAAAAGGTATATTTTGAAGGTTAATGCTACATAGAACGCTTAAAAACTTTTTGAAGACGAAAGACCAAGCTTAAATTTCAATAACTAAAATGGTATTTATTATACAAATAAAAAATTTTTTTTTTAAAATGATCAGTTCTAATAATAGAACAAAGTTGTTTGCAGCCAAATGGCCTTTTAATTAAGAATCTAGCATACCAATTTTCAATTCCAATAAATCTATAAACAAGATGAAACAAACAATTTTAAAATATTTCAAGAACAAGAAATAATCCTTAATATTATTTAAATAAAAGAAAATGACAATTGGAAATATTATATTACATAGATGTAGTTTTATTTTCACTGAAGTTATTTGGTAGCAAAACAAACTTACTATATCCCATTATAACTCCACTTGGTGACTCAGCAACCTGGAAATATTCTGGCCAATGTGCTAAGTACTGTAAATAAAAAAGAAGGCCATATGTTTCAGTTAATGGGTCAAGGTTCACATTATTGAAGTGAAACATATCTTCACATCTAAAAGGACGAAGAGTTGTCATCTTGAAATTTTAGTTTCAAAATTACACTTTAATGAAAGATGTAGTTAATAAGTTATTAATACTGGATTTTGAAACTCTGAAAAAGATAAAAACCTATATAACTGAAAAAAAAAAAGAAAAAACATTCAAAATAATTAAGTACATTCATATTAGAAATACCTAAGGCTAGAATAATATTGACATATACTACTGGTATTTCATTCCAAAGAAAACTATCTTCAGAACATACAATATATATTTTTCTTAAGATATATCTTTAAAACTTGCTCTCAAAACCAGTTATCAAATATTGATGATACTTCAACCAATCCTCTTTACTGTTTTATTATCATTAACTTAAACAACACTAATAATTAACAAATATTTTAGATTTTACACCACTTTCAATATTCAGGTTTAAAGAAAATCTACATTAAAACAGAAGCTTTTATATTATGATGATACAACTCTAAAGTATATTTAAAAATTTTGTTCATCAGCATGGAATTTAAAATTTTGTGTGCTATTCATCAGAATGCTATGTGCATCTAGCATGAATAGACACACAATATATCAAAAATATAATGAAAACTACTACTAATTATTACAAAATTTAGGCTTAGGTGTAGATTGTTTCTGAGTTTCGATATTTTTATATCGATATTTATTTTAATCGATACTTTCCTACCTAACGAGTTTCAGTTACCTTGACTGTTCAAGATATGTGTAATTTGTTCTTTTCAGTTCAGATACCTTAAATTTAATTTAGGTTATGTTATAAACTATAAGTACATTAAAATTATTATTATTTAGGTTAAATTACGGCATCTTTGGTAGTTCAGGTTATGATAAGTCGAATTAGGTTCTGCTAGAAAAGTAAGTAATAATAATTGTGTGTATGTCTAGTGTAATAGTACCTCTGGCAACTTTCTTGTTTACGTTAGGCTTCTCCGATATTTTCGATTTTCGATATTTTTTAACAATCGAAACTCAGAAACAATCTACACCTTTACCAAATATAGTGGCTTAGGTGGAGATTGTTTCTGAGTTTCGATATTTTTTATATCGATATTTTTTTTTTATGTCGATATTTTATTTTAATCAATACTATATCCCTAAAAGAATTTTAGTTTGCGTTTTATTTACATTGTGGTCAAATGTGGTTCTTGTGTAGGTTAGGCCTCTTTTACGGCAACTTCTTGTGTAGGTAAGGCCTCTTTTACGGCAACTTCGGTAGTTCAGGTTATGATATGTCGAATTAGGTTCTGCTAGAAAAGTAAGTAATAATAATTGTGTGTATGTCTAGTAATAGTATACCTCTGGCAACTCTCTTGTTTACGATAGGCTTCTCCGATATTTTCAATTTTCGATATTTTTAAACAATCGAAACTCAGTCATTCTAATCTTATGAAAGTATATTTTATGCTTTAAAGCAGCATTATTAGTCTAGAGACCCATCTAAAGAGTCTCATTCTCTTCTCTCAGATCACCAGTATGACTTTCAACACTCGAGGTTAACTGGTGACATACTTTCCTATCTTACTTACTGATCTATGGTCTTCTGACCTTAGGGATTACGGGGAGTCTTGTGTGGTGATGCTTGACATACCCAAGGCTTTCGATGGGGTATGGCATGCGTCACTGTTCTCCAAGCTCGCTCCCTTTGCTTACTCTTGTCTAGTTTTCTTTCATATCATTCCATTTCAGCACTTGTACATGGAGTGACCTCTTCCTCTTTTTCTGTCAACTGTGGTGTTCCTCAGGGTTCTGTTTTATCTCCAACCTTATTCTTACTTTTCATTAATGATCTTCTCAACTGCACTTCTAACTCTGTTCACTCTTACACTGATGACTCAACTCTACATTCTTCAACTCATTTCAAATCTGCTCCTTCTTTTGCTTCTAGAGTTACTTCTCACCTTCTTTCTGATCCTATCCTTGGATTGGATTTCCTGGTGGGGTCATAGTAACCTTGTGAAATTCAATTCTATAAAAACTCAACTTCAAATCTCCCTCTCAAAAACACCTCCCAACTTTCCTATCCTCTTCAATGGCTCTCCCATTTCACCTATAAATAACATTAACATTCTTGGTCTAAATATAAACAATAAACTGTCTTGGAAACCACATATCACAATGGTTACTAAAGCGGCCTCTAAGAAGCTGGGAATTCTGTTCAGGTTGCAAGAATTTTTTTCTTCTGAGCAGTTACTCCAAATATATAAGGGTATTATTCACCCTTGTATAGAGTACTTTTCTCACATTTGCAGGGGGCTCCGGCTCCTCTTTTCTGGATAGGGTTGAGTCTAAAGCTAAAAGATTAATAAACTATCTCCTACTTTCTAACTCTCTTGACCCTCTATCTCTACAATGTGACATTGGTACACTATCCCTTTTCTATAGGTACTACAATAGCAGGTGCTTGAGGGAATTGGCTTCTCACATTCCTCCACCATTGTGTCATCCTCATTGCACAAGGGGTGCCCTGCTTTTATGTGGATGTAGGAAACCCCAGGCTCTATATATATATATATATATATATATATATATATATATATATATATATATATATATATATATATATATATATATATATATATATATAATATATATATATATATATATATATATATATATTATATATATATATTATTTTATAATTTTTATGAATTTTATTTTTTATATCAATATTTTTAAAAATATCGATATTTTGATGGCAGTAGTCCTCGTCTCACGGCCACGCTCTTTTATAGGTTAGGCCTCTATTTTCGGCAACTTCGGTAGTTCACGTTATGATAAGTCAAACAAAGTTCTCTAGAAAACTAATGTGAGTATGTCTGGTGTAATATGGCAGTAGCCCTCACCTCGTGGCAACGCTTTTGAATAGGTCTTTCCTATTTTCACACAACAATTAATGGTTATTATTCATGGTTCGCCTCTTACCCGGTATTTACTTTTTATTCATAACATAAACTGGAAATGTTATGTAAATTGAAGGAAAATCAAATTTAAAAATAGTTAAAAGTGCTAACCCTATTATAAAATGATATAGTTAGGCTGACTACACGAACGTTCAGTTGTGAACAAAAGTTCGTTCCTATTAGGCTGGAAATAAATATTTATATAAAATGGAAATCATTTCATAAAAGCTCTATTTTGAATAAAAAGACAATAAAAACATTGAGAGGGCTTAATTGAACTGTTTTTGGCTGAACCTGAAATGATCCCCAT